>ML778463.1:298813-325384 GCA_009831015.1 Picea engelmannii
AAGAAGAACCAGAACAACCAGTCATTGTATCAAGAATCACAAGATTACCAGCCTGATATGAACTCACTAAAAGAAATCAAGCAGAAGAACTGAAAGTCGTGATGAAGAACAGTGTACGGAAGACTTATGAATGAAAGCATTACAAGATCCAGAACTAGAGATTCTCTCAGATGGAGGGAGGAGACTATGATGATTGATTGTTCCAGTACACCAGACTTATCTCTATAGAAGTCATTATATTATCTGCAACATCCATGAGTCGGAATTTTACAAATGCAAAGAATGTTCTCCAGAGAAATCGAAATAAGAGCGTATGAAGAGCAATCTCAAGACTTTGAGGCATATCAGAAAGAGACTCCTGTATGCAGATAAGAAGAAGACAACATGATGGAGAACCTCCAGTGCACAGCAAAAGCGTGGTGAAGATTTCCTATAACATCAAGATGACTACTCAGAAGATCAGATCTCATGATGACAGAAGAAGTACCACATGGATATGTTCCAGCTCTCCAACTATGATATACTCTATTGTTCAGATCCACATGAAGCCTTCACAATATTACAGACTAAAGTACAAGCATTACATTATCCATAATGAAGTCCAGAAAGGAGAAAGTGATTCTCCAATACATATCTCCGCAGATGCGCAGATAAGCATACATTTTGGTAAAGCCTCTATTCAAGATGAAAGAACTTGCATACTCAAGCTAGAGCTCGTGGAAATAACTCTCTTAGCTGGAAGGGAAGACTCTCCAAACTAGAAGAAGGTACGCAAATAACTCTCCAGTTAGGAGGGAGCATTGAAAATATTGTTTATCTTTGTAATTGAAAATATAGTCCAGATTGGATAGATACTTTCCTGTTCGGAAAGTGGATTGAGATTTCTGATGGGCAGTGACTTCCCATTGTAGTTAACATGGGAAGCAGACTGATTGTTGATGTATCATAGACAACGACTTCCCATTATGGGGAGTGGTCTAGGACAGTCATTCTTCTTGGCAGTCACTCTGAGTAGTGGTCAAGTAGAATGGTCCGCCTCGCCGGGCAGTCATTCTTTCGAAGTTCACAGTTGTGAGCAGTTTCGAAGAATCGTCCGTTTTGGAGGTTGATGCAGGACAGACATTCCTCGAGGGCAGACTCATTCTCTCCAGGTTACATTTTGTTTAGTGTCGGAGGAATGGCCCAAGGTGGGGAATGGTCTGGACAGTTATTCCTCGAGGGCAAACTCATTCTCTCCAGGTTACACTTCATTTAGTGTCGGAAGAATGGCGCAGGGTGGGGAATAGTCCAGGCTCAACAATCAGGGACAGTTGTTCCTCGAGGGCAGACTCATTCTCTCTAGGTTACACTTTGTTTAGTGTCGGAAGAATGGCCCAAGGTGGGGAATAGTCCAGGACAGTCATTCCTTAGGGCAGACTCATTCCCTCCAGGTTACACTTTGTTTAGTGTCGGAGGAATGGCCCAGGGTAAGGAATGGTCCAAACATTTCTCGAGGGCAAACTCATTCTCTCCAGGTTACACTTTGTTTAAGTGTCGGAGGAATGGCCCAGGGTGAGAAATGGTCCAGGCTCAGAAATTAGAAATAATCCTTCTTCCTTGGTTGAGAAGAATGTGGCAGATAGCCCATTGTTGATATTGAGGGCAGACATTCTTTCAGATCTCACAGACGTAAGTGAAAGATTGGCCCAAATGATTATTGTTGATATCCTATACTGAGGGCAGACATTCTTTCAGATCTCACAGACGTGAGTGAAAGATTGGCCCAGATGATTCAGTTTTTATCATAACATTGTTTCTATGCAGATGAAGACTACTGTGGTGGCAGACATTCTTTCAGATCTCATAGACGTGAGTGAAAGACTGGCCCAGATGATACAGTTTTTATCATAACATTGTTTCTATGCAGGATGCTCTCAGATGTTTGTTATGAAGACTATATGACAGTAGATAAGGACTATTGTGGTGAATATGTTTCACCGTTCGCAACCATACGTTGTTGATCAAGTACTTATGTATTACTTGATGTGGTAGTGAACCACTGGATTGTAGTTATGTACTACTATGAATAGACACAGGTGTGTTCTATCCTTGTTCCAATTGCCTTGAAGACTATCAGCAGTTTATTGGAGATAATGATCATTCAAATGAATGATGAACAGAGATTTTCCAGACAGGAAAACAGTTCAGAGCCTTTACTCCTCTTGTATCACTCTATGGTGAGAGTGACTTATTCAGCATCATATCTAACTACTCGGATGAAGTATGGTTTTGAGAGATGATGCAGCTGATGATGATGGTGATGCTCATGATCTAGTCATGAAATAGTCTAGATGACTATATTGATGCTACCAGGTAAATGGTATATTTTGTGCTCAAGTCCATTACCTGTAAATACCTCTCTAGCTAGGAGGGAGTGTTAATATTATGGTAGTTGCGAGAGGTATTTACCCCCACGTGTGAACCTGGCGAGAATAGAAGAATCCGGGAAGCAAGAGAAACCCTAATGAGTTGGCTAATAACCCTAGAAGCCTTGTCAGCTCAAGAAGATAATTTATATTAGGCTATTAGCCTCCAAGAGAAGAAGTCGACCAGAAATAATAATAATATATTGAACAAACACATACCCAGAAGGAGAAGTCGGCCCCAGCAAAACTAGCAGAACCACTATAAATACAGGGCGCCAGTTCTCATTTATCACATCTCAGAATTGCAGTTTCCCAGTTGGTGCACACTGCAGTTGCAGTTGGTGCGCAGGTTTGGAGGAGGGTTGCAGCTGCAGCTGCAGCAGCAGCTAGTTCTCAGTATTGGCTTGAATATCTCTTGGCTAGGGTTTGGACTATCTGATCAACCTTTTGTGATGCGCTATCCTTAGGGAATGATGCGCTACTCTTTGTATGGCTATCTAGCCTAGGGTTTGCTTCCGAAGGAATTCTCAGTCAAGGTTAAGGTGCTCGGAGGGAGGCTTCGGCCTATGGTTGGGTGACGAAGGTATCGTCAATGGTAAAACGAGCACACCATCTTCTATATTCTAACACCCCAGCATTGAAGGGCCTTTGGAGGCTGGACGTTGCACCAACAACCCACTTTTCCTGAATTCAGGGAGATGGCACACCTTTCAGGGCTTCTAACCCTTATTTGTTGCACATGTGACATGAAAAAGCCCAAATTTTGTATTATTTGGATTATTTAATTGTTAAAAAGGGCCTTTTTCCCCTTCATAGTCTGGCATAGGGGATTTTAGCTTAGAAAATAATATTTTGTTGTAAGAGGAAGTTGAGCCTTTCCTCTCATTTGAACACAACAACTTAAGAGAGAAATCCCTTAGGAGGTCTGAAATTTCTGAAATTTTCTTGGAGCATTTTTGTCTTGATTTGGTTTCTTGGATGGAGGATTAAGGAATTTTGTGGATGGATGATTTATGTGGATTCTTTTCTTGTTTTGGTGGATCTTTCATGAAAATAAGGTTTATTTATGCATAGCGACTTGGATGAGTAAGTCTTCTTCTTCAATTTTAAGTGTTGGTTCTCGAAATATTTTGGTGTATGCTCTATTAAAGGCGTAATAGTTGCATATTGTCTTTATCTCCTTGGACAAATTTTGATAGAAACCCTAAGAAAGGATTATAAGTCGATATCCCCTTCCCTTGTTGGTCCATCTAAATATATTGAAGCATAAAGAGGTCGAGCTAAGGATTATAAGTCGATATCCCCTTAGCTCAACAGTCCGAATTCCAGAGTACTTCAAATCGTAGAGTGGTGAGACCTCGAGCCCATTCTCCCCCCCTTGAGATCAACCGATATGTTTGAGACCGATTCGGAGATGCAGGACCATACACCTGACCAGCCATCCTCATAGTGACAGAGAGTTCAGCTCTAGACAGGTTCAGAGTAGGGCACCTCTCGCTCATCGGACCGCCCCCCAGCCCCACTAGAGCAGTCAGAGATCTATTCAAAGTTTCTTTCCTTCGACATTGAATGGTAGGAGAACTAAGCTTCCTCACTCCTACATCCCCCCCAAGTTCATACAGCCAGATCTCCCTATAGTACTCGAGGACTCCGACAGTGAGCCAACACGACCCTCGTCGACCCCCTCACCATCGGTCATCATATCCAGAAGACATTGACCTCACTAGCTTCACCTTCGGACTTTTCTCTCTCAGCTAGTATTGAGTTGTCCAATTCCTACCATGGACACTCCCACTTTGTATCACCGCACATATGATACTGCTATATACATTTTTTCCTTTATTGTAACCAGTGTTGCACGAAGCAGGAGCGTTTTAGGAAGTGGGAGCGTGAGAAGCGTCTGTTGACCACCTATTTCGACTAGGGGGTCAAATCCATGTGCCATGAAGCTATGTACCTGATGGTGCGACAAAGTTTGAAGACTTACTGGTTCTACAAGGCAATTTAGGCCTCGGCACTTCTTTTTGTAACTAGAATTTTCGCTCCCCTGCGTAGGTTAATAATGTAATGGGTCTGTATGGATCATATTTTAGGTTATTTGCCTAGGAATTTATCATTAGGGAAGTCCTTTCATCAAGTGTTTTTTTTTCCTCAGGTAATTGATCTAGCCTAACCAGCCATTTTAATTACCCTTGAGTTCTTCACTCCCACAATAATCCTCCAAAGTGGTGAAAGGCATTCTAATGATCGAGCCCAATGGGTGACTAGGGCCTAGGAATATTGTAAATGACCATGCTAGACATCTCCTAGAGTCTTGCGGAATTCTGTCGAGTAAAAGTAGTTTTTTTTTTAATTTTTAAAATTACCCAATTAATGGTAATTTTAATTATTTTTTATGTAAAAATGTAAAAACTAGGTCCTTGGGGATTTTGATAGGGGTGTGAGTACTCAAAAGAAATGGAATGAGACCCCCTACACCCTTGGACCAAGTTTCAGCTCAATTGAAAAAGTTTTGATAGGTCATTATCCATGAGGAGTCCAAATCAGTCTTGAGTCAACAATTTAATTGCTTAATTGACAAAGTCAAAATGTCATTTTTTTGTAAAAAATAAGCAAAAAGGTTTGAGAGAGAGTGGGAAAGGTTTCCTAACCTTTTTCCTAAGTTGGAAAAGTAATTTTTCACTTAAAGAACCCCCCCTTGCTTAGCCAACAACTTAAAGTGGTGTTCCCTTGCTAATCGACATGTGGAAATTAGTGTAGTAGTTTCCTTTCTTTAGCAAAGTATTTTGTTAATGTTTTTGGGATCTACTCACCTCCTTCTTAATTTGGTAGCTTGAGCTCTATTGTTGCAAGTTACTAAGGGTTAAGGAAGGATAAAATTCAGATCTAGAAATTTATCCCTTCACCCACTTGAAACCCTCTAAATTTTATGTTCTTTACACTCATATTTCTGTAGCATTTTTGGGTATATTTCTGCAGTAGAATAGGTCATTTAATCATCAATTATATGTTGTTTTATTTGTCTAAAATTTCTGGTTTGTTATAACAGAAATTTTCCAAGGTTTATTGGTTGTTTTGAAGCTTTTCCAGCAAGTTTTACTTGCTGATTTTCTGCAGATCTGAACCAGTTAAGGGGAGGTGCTGCCCATTTGGGGCCACATGTCATCAACAAACAACCTCTCAAGCAAGGGTATTGAATACCCTCTTCTTCTTCTACTTTCTTACATTGTAAGCAAGCCCAAAGAGAGTCTTTTGGGCTTGCATTTCTCAAGTTGACTAAAACCTCTGCGTTTTTTATTTATGTTTTCCTACACCTAGCAAAGAGGCTTGGCTTTGCCACCCATGCTAAATCGTAAAGCTAGGATTTAGAAGTAATTTTGTGTTTTAAGTTTTTATCTTGTTGCCCCACTTGTCCTTAAGACAAGGTTGTGTGGCTAGGTTTAGTTGTTTTCTTTTCAAGTCAAGTTATTTGTTTTTTTTTTCATTCTTTTGCCTACACCCTGCAAAGAGAATTGATTTAGCCACCCATGCAGTATCGTAAGGCTAATTTAGCATGCTAAATGGTTAATGGTTTTATGCTTCTAGTTTCATTTAATTTCCTTTTTAGTGCATTGTTTATATGTCATAATAGTTAGAAGCATTTCCTTTTTTCTTGTACAAGCTTTTGGAAGCACTTTCATTTCTTGTACATTTTCTTTAAGCACTTGTTACTTTATCTAATTTTAAGCTCTATCTCCTTAATCTTTCACACAAGTAATCTTAATTGTTAAATCAATCTACTTGCAGCTTTAGGAGAATCAATAAATCTAGTAATTAGAGCACCCTCTACTGATACAACTTTCGCCACCAAAAAGGAGGCTTGTGGAGGCTACTTGGGGTGCTAGATCAGGGATGATCTCACGGCACTAGGTGTCCCCCTTGTTGAGCACCCAAGTTTTCCGGGTTGACCTGTGGAGCTAGGGTAAGGCCTTGTTTGCCTTGCTTCTTGAGCACCCAGCAATCATTTTGGCCAAAGCGGTAGGAGTATTGGGGAAGTCACCTAGTATAGGTTTGCATCTTTAACTCACTTAATTCTACTCTAAAATTTACTCACACAACCTAAGCTTCAATTTCATAATCTATTCTAAGTTGTGCTATACTTTCATGCAAGTTCACTTTCAAGCTTTATCTTTCAAGCATTTACTTTTCAATTGAGTGTTTGATGGTTGGATGCTTCCTTCCTTGAAGTTGCGCACCTCTCCTTTGGGGCCTTCAAGATTGGTTTGTAAGTTGTTACTTTGTGGTAAATGTATCTTTGAGCTATCTCCTTTCTTATTTGCAATACCAATTAAGTGTTAGTTCAATTACTGCTTCATAAGTATAGTAGATCTAACAAGTGCATCTTTCCTTTCTCTTGTAAGTTTGTACGTAATTGTATCTTTGTATATTGTTGAATCACCTAGTTATTCTTTATTGTTGTAATTGTATCTCATTTAATTTGTTAAGTTATTCTTTCATTTGTACTTAGATCTTTGTGTTGTAATTTAATTGACCCCATTGCCCAACCTTAGGCACTAGTCATAGTTGACTTAGGGAAAGGGTTGTTTTTAATTAAAGATTTGCATTTGCATTGTTGCCTCTCATATAGGCTAGCTTCCCCCTACCTTTAACAAACTAAAATTAACTCCTAGAATTCATTTCATAATTCACATAGTAACTAGGGTCTACCCCCCTTGGCTTCCCTAAGAGTGAGCCTAGACGGAAGAAATCCAAATCGAGGTGATAGTGGGTTTGGATTTAGGCATTGTGCCTCCAAGGACACACTAAGTGGATTGAAATTTTTTCCACGTTTGCAAATGTGTATAAGGACAGCAACAGCGTCATTTTCGAAAAATCCTTGAAAGCGAAGCGTCCCAGAAGTGTTTGTTATATATATATTGCATTTATATTCAAAAAAACATGCAAAAAGACAAATTAGTTGCAGAATATATGAAAACATGCATATTTGTACATCAATATAGATAGAAATGGCATCCATAGTACATCAATGACTAATCATTTGAGCATCAACCATCTAGATTCTAGCAATTACAAAGTTACAAACCAACATACAAATTTTTAAGCCATATTGATATAATAGAAAGTAGACCATAAACTTATGAAATGAAATCATATGTCAAGCAACTGTCAACAATAACATGAGTCATGATTAATTAGTTATGTTTACAAAATAGGCCATCTACACTGAAGTATGAAGACTGAAAGGTCCAAAAAAATAAATTTTAAAATTTTAACTGAGCTAATTGCTAA
The DNA here is from genome assembly GCA_009831015.1 of Picea engelmannii. Lineage (NCBI taxonomy): Eukaryota > Viridiplantae > Streptophyta > Pinopsida > Pinales > Pinaceae > Picea > Picea engelmannii. Next base: position 306,508 of record ML778463.1, read on the forward strand.
TTACGTTGTCACACTCCTCGTCTAGGATCAATTTTTCTAATGCTTTCATATAACCCACTTGAACCTTTTGATCTTGGTGTGGTCTTTTCTTGGACCCGCCACTAGATGTTGGTAATGAAAGCCATGATACATGATAGTATTTAGGTGTTAGCACATATGCTAAGGCATGTAGTGGAATATTTAGCATTTCCCACCATTTTCCACCTCTACACGAATATGATTATAGAGGTTGACATCTCTAGGCTCAACAATGTCTTTAATCTACCCTAGCATGCTATCCATTTGCTCATACACCTCCCAAATGATTGGCCGATTTGAATATGCAAACTTGATCATGTGATAAATTGGCTTGGTGAATTGCAAAACTTACCGAACCTCGGAAGCGTCTGGGAAGTGTCCTAGGAAGCATAGGGAAGCATCCTAGGAAGCGTACGGAGCACCCTCGGAAGCGCACTTCGAAGCGTGGAGCTTCAAAAAGACCAGGAAGCATCCAAATTTGCTCCGAAGTGCACTTCCGAATTTTGAAGCACACTTCCAAGGGAGCTTCCTAGACACACCCGCTCGGAGCGCACTTAGGGGCTTCGAAGCAGGGGGGAAGTTTCCTGCAACACTAGTTGTAACTTGACCTAGGGCTTAACCTTGTCGGATGTTTCACTACTTTAGATTTCTTTCTTTATGATATTCTTAGCATTATCTAGGAGATGATTTTGCACTCCCACATTGTACCCTTGTTGTAATCTCTAGTCCCATTGACCTACTTTTGTGGTCATTCGTTGGACATTAATAAATTTATCTTATCTTATCTTATTATCTTAGCCTTGATCTTGAGGTTGAAACCTAGGGTTTATAAGTCGATAAACTCTAGGGTTTGGCCTAGTTCCATTGGATCTTGTTGCTAGATGCCAGAGAAGAAGAAAACAACACCTAGGGTTTAGAAGTCGATAATCCTTAGGGTTTGTTCTCTGGAAGGTTTGGCTTGGGTTTATAAGTCAATAACCCTAAGTTTTCATCTTCAAGATTTCTCTTGCCTTTAGCAAGCTCCCATCTTCTTGTTTTGACTTCATTTTCCCAATGAAAAGACACTGACCTCCAGACCTCCAACTACTCTCTTTCATACTCTAAAGCTACCAAAACCATTTTTCCTAGACTTCACTCTCCACATCATCTTGAGCTTCCTTGCCCAAAGTCCTAGCAATCTTAATCCAGGGAAACCCCCTTGAGCAGGAGGAGAGCTAGCTGAAAGTGAAAGTGGGTTGGTGAGGTGACAGTGGCCTTCCCTCTCAGTTATGCAGGATTGCACTTGAGCATTCGGACTTTAGCTCAGTAAGTGTGAATTTGTGCGATAACAAAAGCGACAAAATTCTTTCCAAGATTTGTTGATCAAGAAGGAAATAAAAATTTAGGTGTTATTGTATCAAAGGAAGAACTAAAAGTAGTCTTTTCAAAGGGATAAGAACATTGGGCTTGATGGGTGGTCAATTTGATTTCTTTCAAGCATTTTATGGGTAGCTAGAAAATGATATCTTAGTAGTTGTGGAGGAATCAATAATCTCTAGAAAGGTGCCTAAGGAGATGAATGCAACCTTTTCAGCCCTAATCCCCAAAAAGTACAACCCTACCTACTTTGATGACTTTCGATCTATTTTTTTATGCAATTCCATTTACAAGATCATTTCCAACGTAATTGCAAGAAGGCCATGTTATCGCCATCCAGTGGATTGGGTCGGGATTTGCCCAACCTGCAGTTTGCGCGAGGGGAAATGAGACGAAAAATGATATGATGGAAGTGATGCCCCCATAGGTCACCTAGGAATCCCCCCTTGTGTTGGATTCTTCCTTCACTAAAGCGAGGGGAGGGTTTATCTGAGGTGACAATGGGTAAACTCTCCCATCATTGTCGCCATCTTGTGGATTGAGTTGGGCTTTTCCCAACCTACAGTTTGCGCGATAACAAGCCCAAAGCAATTTCATATGGCACCATATCAATGGAGCAATTTGGGTTCCTAGAAAAGAGGAAAATTCATGATGTTATAGGGGTTTCCCAAGAATGGTTGCACTCCATAAAGTCTAAGAAGATTCCCTGAATAGTGACCAAGATTGATCTATCCAAAGATTATGACAGAGTAAATTGGTTGTTTCTAAGGCTTATTCTAATCCATACAAGTTTCAATCTTTCATTCATCGACTCGGTTGAAAGTTGTCTGACCTCATCTTCTTTTGTTTTTTTGATAAATGGATCAGCTTCAAAAAAAAACTGAACCAATAAGAGGTCTAAGACAAGGATGTCCTCTATCTTTGTTGTTCTCATTGGTTGCTAGAGGTCTGAGGAAACTCTTTGATGGTTACAAATAGAGTGGAAGACTGAAAGGAGTGCAAATTGGTACAAACTTTTCTTTATCAATCTTTTATTTGTTGATGATGTCCTTTTTGGTTCTGGATCCTTCATAGAGTAGAATCATTGAAGGAAGTTGTGGACCTTTATTGCAAAACCACTAGTATGGAAATGCACTTGACAAAGGCCTCTATCTCTTTCTATGGATTAAATGAAGTTCAGGTAAGAGGGACAAAACAATTTGTTCCCTTCAATGAGGTAGACTTCAATAAGGGACTAAAGTAACTAGGTTTTCTGCTAAAGGAAAATTCTTATGGCTATGGAGACCGGCTTGGGTTGTACGAGAAAGTGGAGAAAAGAATATTAGGATGATGCACGTGGTGGTTATCAATGGGAGGAAGATTAACATTAATTAAATATGTGCTCAAAGCCACTCCTGCCAACTAGCACTTCCTAACCTATATCCCTATAGGAATCCATGAGAAAATTAGAAAAAGGTGTTTCAATTTTCTGAAGGAAAACAAGGGAAAAAGCATCCCCGTAGTAAACTAGCAAAGACTTGCCAATCCCAAAGCACTAGGGGGCTAGGATTAAAAAATATTCACTTATCTAGGAAAACCCTAGCAAAGATGGGCTTATGGAGATTAATTAAAGTTACACGTTTGTGGCAAAAGGTCATTAAATCATAATATATTGATCCACTATTATTTGAAGATTGGATTAGGTAGAGGACTAAATCCTATTCAAATGCTTTCATTATATGGGAGGCTTTAGTGTTGACCCTTCAATTTGTAGGAAATTGGATGGCTTGGAAAGTATGGAACGGAAGCAGAAATCAGGTAGGAATAGATCCATGTGTAGGAAGTGATGCCTCTTGTAGACTAAATGATGAACTCATTGAAAAGCTTGGGAAACAAGACATTTTTGTTTGGCACATGTGGCAACACCAGGCAGAAGAAGTATTTGGCAAAATGGGTGGAAAGGAGTAGAGGATTTAGGGTTGGAAAGACACAATGCAAAACAATAGAGTTCCTACCTTGACAAATTGAAGAATAGCTACATATACTTAAGAGATGAAGAAGAGTCCCTAGTTTGGTCATGGAACCTAGTGGGGGAATTTTCTGTAAGTCTAGGATATAAAGCAATGTTCTTGGATAGAGTTGAGGAAAACTATTGGTGGTGGAAACCACTGTGGACGATAACACTCCTCTACAATCCAAATTTCCTGTTGTTGGGATCAGGAGGAGGAATGTTGTCTACTAGATCGATGTAGATTGTCCCAAGATCCAAGGTGGAAACTCTGCAAGGGTTTCACCAAACTTGGGAGCTAGACCACACCTAGGAGTCTGACGAATATGGGATCTAATATGGCATTGCTCTCTACTTGTCTCTTGGTGCCCTTGTCCACTGGGAGCACTGGAAAGAAAGATGTGATCCTCTAGGTAGTGTTCAAACAGGGGGGGTGGACAAAGAATGTGAGATCTAAGCCTAAGGGCCTCCCCAATATATAGAGCCAGGCACCACTGATCCGTGTGCCTGAAGAAGGTGAAGAGTGAGTTATGAAACTGCCAAAAGGTTTAAAATAGTGGCTTGAAGATCAAAGACTAAAGGACCACAAAGCTCCTCCTTATGTGGTGTGATGGGAAATCTGGATTACTGGAAATGCCATCTTATTTCAAGGCATGTCTTTCTCTTCTTTGGAGGTCTTCCAGAAGATAAAGTATGTGTATAAAGATCTAAAACTCCCTCCCAAACAGAAGGTAACATCAGATCCCCAACCTCTGAAATAGATAATTCTAAAAGATGGGGTTTTATGGAACAAATCAAGGTGGCCCTAACCCTTCTGGTGTTGGAGGAGTCTTACATGTAACTGCTCAAGGCTATTTCTCCTTCAAAATGGTTTGGGTAGAGGCACCAACAATTGGGCCAAATTTCATGTTCTATTATATTTGTTAAAGATTGCCATCAAAAAGAAGTTTCTAAGATACAAGTGTTTGGAGATCCAAAGTTCAAACCTTGTAATAGAATGGGTAAAAGGTTCTTTCAGGTTACAAAACATTGCCCTAAGATCGTTGTTGGATTATGTTCTAGTAGTTGCTGATCAATTTGATGACATCCAGTTTTCCCATGTAAAAAGGACTTTCAATCATGATGTTGATCATCTGTCAAAACAGGCGGAGCTGGGTCAAGTTGGTTTGTTGCAGGTTGAGGGGCATAGTGTGGGGGATTTCCTCACCACCACCCCTCTCCCTGGAGCTCTAATTTCCTCTTGCTTCCTTATTGTTTTTATAAGTAATGATGTTATATTCTGATGATGACAATTTTACAAGATTGATCCTCTCATGGGTGGCCAGATCTGTTGATTTTTGTTGATCTCTAATCTTTGGGGATAAAGCGGTCTTTTGGATATGTTGACTGCCTATTCAACTAGGTGGTCAACTCCATGTGCCATGCAAAGATGCATCATCAGATGCTAATTTGCGAAAGACAGTTTGGTTCTATTGGGCAAGTTATGCCTCCAGCAAACTTTTTTGTAAACGGAATTTCCGCACCCCTGTGTGGGTTAATAATGTAATAGGTCTGCATGGGTCATAGTTAGGTCAGTTACCTTAAGATTTCTTCATTAGGAGAGTTCCTTTCATCAAGGGTTTTTTATCCTCAGGTTATTAATTAGGCTTTTCAACCTTATTAATTTCCCTTGAGTTTTTCCTTCCCACCAACAATAATTCCTCTAAAGTGGTGAAAGGCGTTATAATAGGGTTATCTTCTGGTTGCTATTGTTTAGGAATGATGTAAATAACCATGTATGACATCTTAGAAAGTTTTTTGGAATTCTGTCGAGTCTAGATAGGTTTTTTTTTATTAATTAAATTAATTAAATTTTCCTAAGGTTGAAGGTTTAATTATTTAATTAATTAATTGTTTTTGAGCAAATATTGTAAAAACTATGTTGTTGGGCTTTTGCTAGGGGTATTTGTGCTCAAAAGAAATGGAATGAGACCCCCTACACCCTTGGACCAAGTTTCAGCTTAGTTGGACAACTTTTTCTAGGTGTTTGTCCACCAAGAGTCTCAGTCAGTCAAAACAGCAATTTTAATTGCTAAGTCATGACATAGGTAAAATGTCATTTTTGTAATTTATAAGCAAATGGATGAAAGTAATGATGGAAAAGGTGAGAGAGATTTTTCCTAACCTTTTCCAAACCCCACATCACCCCCTCACCTAGCCATTAAGCAAAAACATCATTTTTCCTAGAGTGGTGTGTCTTCCTTCTAGAAAGTCTCCAAATAATGAAAAAATAATAAAAAAATTGATGGGAGACTTATTATATCCCTTGGTGTGCCTCCCTAGACCCTACAACTCATCATTTGAGTTGTCAAAGCCTTGTCAACTCACTCCAACTCATTTCCACTTCATCCATCCATGCCAAAACCCTAAAAGTGACTTTTCTTTGATGTGTGACACTTGTAACTCATCCAAGAGGGGTAGCTTTGCCTTCCCAAGTATAAATAGAACCCCTCCCTCACTCATTTGATACCATATCTTGAGCTATTGTTATGCTACTGGATTTTTCCTTCATCTCTCTCTCTCTCTTGTTCATTGGTCTTCCTTCTATTTTGCCCTTGAGAGTGTTGGAGCAACATGTTGTTACAAGACTCTCCTCTTGAGTAATAGAAAGGCTTTGGAGGATTTGAAGAAACAAAGAGTATTATTGTTGCTTCTTGTTACTATTGAGGTGATCTTGTTCTATTTTTCTCTCTCATTCTTGCTTCAAGTTTATAGATCTAGAGTAGAAGCTCCAAGCAAAGTATTTTGTTTGGATAGATTTGTGGTAGTATTATCATTGATCTAGTGAAGTGTTTATTTGGGTATTTCAAAGTATTTTGTTTTACCATCTAGATCTACTCACATTCTATCTATTTTTGTAACTTTTCTCACAACTTTTGCAGGTTTACCTCTAGGGTTTTAATGGGCTAGCCTCAAGGAAGAGTCTACTCTTAAAACCTACCTAAAACTCCATTGTTTTTCAGATCTGATTTCTTTGCTCATTATTTCCATATTTCAGTTTGCTAACAATCATAGATAGGTCACATTAAATCTACTTTTATTGGGATACTTGTATGTGAAAAATTTCTGCATAAAAACAAAAAAAATTCTTAACTTTTGGTGTGTTGTGTAGCATTTCCAGTAAGCAATAGTTTACTGGTTTTTGCAGGTTCTTACCAGGTATAAGGGTTATGCTGTCCACTTTCGGCCATACAACACCTCAAGAACTTCTCCATTGATTGGGTAACGAAAACTCACCCTTTCCCTTCTCTTTCAAGCATTTCTAAAGTCATTCTCTTGCTTCCAAACTCTCTTTGGCACAACAAAGGTAGGTTTGCCTCCACCTTGTGCCATTGTGAATGGTTTGTTTCTTGCTTCTCTTTTCAACTCATTTTCTTCATGGTTTCCTACACCTTGGGTGATACATCCCCAATATCATAATGGCTAGATTAGTAATGTGTTTATGATTTGCTTATGCTCACATGGTTAAAATCTTCTAGAAGTAGATCTCACATTCACGTAACTAATCTTAGCTTAAGCCCTTGGGGCATAATCTTACTTACATGCTATAATCTTTCAAGTTTCATAACACATGTTCTAATGCAATATCACATGGTTTAATGCAATGATGGTGGTTTAAGAAATAATCATTTTAACTTGCAAATAACTTATTTTTAAGGCCATTTGCCATCATCTAAGTTAGAAGCATATGTGGGGCATGTTTATGGTGTAGGGACACACTCTTATTTCAGCAAGTACTTTTCATCTCTTAGCACTTTTTTCTTAATGCAATAACACTCATGGTTAAGTGGTGATGAGCTAAAGCATTTTTTCTTTCTTTGGCAAGTTGTTCTTGCCATTTCATAGCATTCTTTTCATACAAGCTTGCACATGTTTATGGTTAAGTAAATGATGATGGAGTAGCTCTTTTATTTCAGCTTTCTTTTACATGATTCATATGTGTCTACATGCTTAAATTTCATGATCTAAAACACATCTTTTGGGCTGATTAAAGTTTCGGTTTTGGAACTTTTTCACTATTTTTAGGCAAGTAAAAGTCACCTAAACACTCTTAAACACATCAAAATACTTAGTCCATAGGCCTAATAATATATTAGACTTAATAGGACACCTAAATTCACCATCTTCGCCATCTAAAACGGGGCTTGAGGAAGGCAACGGAAGGTGCTAGGCCGGAGACGGTCTCACGGCGCTCAGTGTCCTTTTCGAGAGTACTTGGGTTTTTAGGGTTGACCTGTGAAGCTAGGGTAGGCCTCGTTGCCTCACTTCTTGAGCATCCACAAGCCATTTGGTAATTGGGAGAGGAGGATTTTGGTTCAATGCTTAGTTAGGGGGGGAAATTAAAATCTTTAAGCAACCCTTAATCCACTTAGTGTTTTAGGCAATCACTTTCTCGGGTACATCTTATGGTTGTTTAAAACATTGCTTGCAAACACTTATTTCTTTCATTTTCATATGCAAGTAAGTTGTAACATCTCTTTGCTTTGTGGGATAATTAACTAAGTATTGTTGAGCATTTGTTCTTTCAAGTATTTCTTTTAATGCTCCTTACGATGTGATCCCTCGAGAGATAGCGCATCCCATTTGGAAGCATCATCTTGTTGGATCTTAAGTGTTGTGGTTGCCATTGAAAAGCAGTCCAATAGAGTAAGTGTTAGTGGGGCATGCTTGGCTTAATGTGGATGATCTTCATGTTTTAAATATCTTTGAATAACTACACATTAAAGCACTTGGTTATTTTTGTATCTTGTATATCTTGTATCTCTTGTTCATAATTGTTGTATATCTATCATTCATTATTGGCTGTAAGTAATTTGTAAATCTTTTGTAATCTAACACCCTCAAACTTTAGTTGACCCCTAGCCCAATCTTTAGGCACTAGTCTTAGTTGCCCTAGGAAAAGGCTTGCTTCTCATCTTTATTATTGCATCTTGCATTTGTTGCCTTTGCATCATAGGTTAGTCTTCCCCCCAACCTTGTAACTAATTAAAACCAACTCCTAGAACATAACGTTAATCACATCTAGTAACTAGGGTCTACCCCCCTTGGCTTCCCTAGGAGTAAACCTAGACGGAAGAGGTTCAAGTCAAAGTGACAGCATGGGCTTTGAACCTAGGCATTGTGCCTCCAAGGACACACTAAGTGAGAAGGACTTAGCTCACGTTTGCAAGTGTGTATAAGGACGGCAATAGGATACATAGGAACAGATCTCTCATTTTCTGGTGTTTTTAACGTAATAGGCTAAAAGACATCAACGTTTGAGAGACATATCCATCCCCAGTTATTGTAGGTTTGTTTATTTGGCTATTTTGGCTCTTGTTGTGATGCGGATGGCATCTTCAAAATGTAACTTTTGACTTCATCTCAATAATAAAAGTTATGAGCTTTTCCTATGGATAAAAAAAATATTAAGGCGAGATTGTCAATGGAAACCCATGAACACTATGAGCAATCAGAAAATGCTGGAGTAGAAAGAAACTCATCCAGCCTTGGGAGTTTCATCTTTGAATATGATTGCCACCTTTAAACACTAAACACGGTTCTTACCCATCCATTGCATATGTAGCATTGTAAGAGAACACATAGGAAGTCCAGTAGTTAGGTTATAGCTAGCAATAACAGCTTGACTAGCAAACATGCAGATGCATTAAACATTAATATGTTTCTCATCTTCTTTACTTCTAGAAGCAGCCATGTAAGTAATATGTGAACTCCAAATTGCATTGATCAAAACGTATCTGAAGACAGATGGAGAAGAAAACAAAATTAAGGATGACCCTTTATAGGCTAAAATCAAGTTTGGAATTTCATCCCAATTGCCTAGATCACATGGAAACCATAAAACACTAGAAGGAATCTGTAGATAAAATAGCTAAACAATTTTTATATCCACATGCATCAAACATATAAATCAATTTCTTCATAGAGAAAGACCACCTGTTCGTGAACCACGTAAAAGATGGTGGGAATAAAAGAGCCAATAGTGTACTTGCCGCAACTACATGTGGAATAAAGGAGTTTGCATCTTTCAGCACCTTTAGAACATCAACCATATTTAAAGTAGAACCCTGCACCATGCCCATCAGGTTAAAAGTCAATCCTGGAAGGAAAAGAGAATGGAAATACACACAAAATTCCAATTAAACAATTGTATGGTAATATCCCAAAGAATTTAATGCCTGCTGCCACAAGGTATTTAATATGCTGGTATATGACAAAGACCTTCAGCAGATTACTTTCAACAGAGATAATTGTAGCATCACAAGCAATTGGAATATTTTTGAATCTAATGTGAAATTTTAAATTGAAATTGCATAGTCAAACAAGTTTGTTCATGTATAAAATCTGTATCCATCGTTTACCATCATTGTACAATCTTCAGGGAATCTAAACCAGAGGAACCATTAAAAGAAGGAACCCTTGCAGTTTCTGTAGGGTTTCACCCAAGATGCCTACATCTTTTAAAATAGAGACATGACAAAATTGGATTGACAGACAGAACAGTGCAATCTGAGAACCTGTTAAAATGCATCCATGTCATGGAAAAAGATTCCAGGAAGTGTGCAGAGAGAAAAGATTTGTAGAATGTTAACAAGATTTCATGTGAATTGTGCATGAAGAAAATAATTCAAGAAGAATTGGCAGAGATGATGCAATTTGTCTGAAAGACTCTCGAGAGGGCTTACCATAAAGGGTGATAATTAGTCCATATTGTTTTCCTTGTAGTGTAAGACCCAGTTTTCTTGCTGTTACCCATCATATTGTATGAGGCCCTATACTTGTGATTTTATCACACCACTTGTGATTTTCATCACACCAAAGACATTTACTTGTGACTTTCATCGCATGTGTCAGAGATTTACAGGTTGATGGGGCATTTGATTGACACGGGCATTATTATTAGTGGACATGCTCTTCTCGACACTTCCCTTGTGACATTGTGGACCAGCATTGGTGGGTCATGAGGTGTTTGGAGGGTTGTTCTTTTGCACATTTACTTGCTTATTGTTGCTTCCCCGTAGAGCACATCGTCATGAGGGGATCCATTCAGTGGTTTATTGTTGGTATACCTTGGTTAAATGATGTGCATTATCTGCGTTATCGGATTATTCATCATGGTTTATGACTCTCCTAGTTGAGTGTTCCATTCATGCATACATCATTATAGTGATTTAGCCATCCAAAGGCTATATTTGTGTATGTACTATGGTTTGTGATGCATAGGCTTGATGATGGAACGCCCTAGTGGATATTGACATTTTGGCAGTGATGTGGCATACTTTGAGTAGATGGCTACTTGATGGAGTAGAGCACTCCTCTTGATTGGCATCTTTTCACATATTTGGAGGCTTGGGGATCTCATATTGCACATTGTTCTAGGTCGCTCCACCTTGACCCACATGGTTGGGGGACTTATTGATGATATCGGCATTTGGCTTCACATGCTAGCACATGGTTCATGGACATATTATGAGGACGTGCTACTACTCATGCACTATTTACTAGGTTGCACTCTCTATTGAGCATTTGATGCGGGACGTGGATTGTCATGGCTTGGTTCTCTCTTCATGGTTGCACATCTTTGTTGATGAATCTGCATGCTAGTGGATAGTTGATGATGATGATTGTTACTTTATAAGATGTATATTAGTATCATGGTATAACTCTTTGCACATATGTATGATGGTTCTAGCCCCCCAAGGGATTGGACAATGATGATGTGGGATGTTATGGCTCTTATTGATGGGACACCCCAGTAATTATTGATGGATATGTTCATCATGGTGGTATAGTATGTTTTCAGTGGTTGAAGGCTCACATCTAGAATATGAGGGGTATCGGAGGATTTGGTGCATTTCAAGATAGGGAACCCATCAACTAAGGGTTTCCCTAAGTTTTAATGATTAATTATTGCTCCTCATGTTGTGGTGTTTTCTAGTCCTTCAATGGTTTTCTTTTGCATGTTTGAGCTTGGGTTGAGCCTATGTTGTGAGCACCCTAGCCTACTTGGGGCTTATTAACACTTGGATGGATTTATTATGACATGGAGCATTGACTTAGGTAGAGCACTCCCCTTATTCGCACACATTTGGAGGCATATTCATATTTATTAGTATTTTATTACTTGATGATGGGGCCATCCCCTCTTCCATGGAGTTAGTTGGCATGTACTATTCCTTGCACATGGATTGAGGATTATTATTTGATATGTTGATCTCTTCCTCCTTATACTTATCCATTTGCACATTTATTGAGGAAATGGTTACACCTTGGAGACCACATCCAGAAGCAACATAGTTCCTCTTCACAACTTCTAAGACTCCATTGCCCGAGTCCTCTTTCTCAGCAAGTTGTATCTTCCTCTCTTACTCAAAATCTTCTTTAAAAATCTGTTTTCCTTTGGTTACTAGTTTGCATGCAAGGAGGTACTTGATTTGTTAAAGGTAAATTCTGTCCTAAATCTATTGCATGAAGCTGTTAAGATCAGATCTAAAATTTAATTGAAAGAACATCATCCTTTATCTAGATCTAATCCAATTTTGCCTTATTTTAGCCATTATTTAATAGTAGAATTTTGAGACTAGTAACAGGCAGATTTGTGTGAGCTTTCAAATTATTATTCTGCAATTATAAAGTGTTTTACTTGCTGATTTTAAATCAGTCCAAAAGACCCTAAGGAGGCTAGCTTTCTAGCTCTCACTCCTTAGTTATTTTTGCTTGCTTTAGCCTAGATTTACTTATTAAATTTTGTATTTTTTAGAGTTGACCAAAGACACTTCCCAAAGTGTTTTTGGCCATCTTTTGAGCTAATAACTTGTTGTTTTCACGCAGAAGTAACAGGTACAAGGGGAGGCTCCGCCCAATTTTCGAAGATTAAACCTCTTTCAAAACCCCCCGGTGTTGCCAGGGACTCCCTAGTCCATTTTTTGACTTAAGAAAAGCATTGTAAGCCTTGATCTTGCATTATAAAGATCAAGTGCATCCAAAAAGAAAGTAGTGTAGAGTTGTAATAAAGTTTGCGAGCCACAAAGCTCGTCTCTCGTCGTTTCCCCTGCCCCTGGGGGGAAACAGGTGTTTTTCCCTTTCTTGCTTCGGGGTTGCTTGCCGTGTCATTTTCTTAATTTGTTAGTGTTAGCTTTGCATAAAAAGATAAAATCAACTCACAATCACTAAATTGAAGTCCTAAAATCAATCACAAAGTTTTAGCTTTGCTTTCATAGAATACTAGTTGCTAGTTTCCCTTTTTTGCAAATATTGGAAATAAACCCAAGTTGCTCAACCACGTATGCAATCCTACTGCTACGCTCAACTGGCTTTGGGGACCCAGAAATGGTTTGAGCAACACATACTAGTTTAACTGGGAAAATCTTTTTGTTGTGTTATTCATCTAAGGCCTCTACCCTGGGTGAAGTGTGTTAAGTCAAGGGGAAACTCTCCTCGTTGGACCTACGGCACACCCGGTTGGTAAGTCTCTAAGATTGTCGAATAACAAGCAAAGAGGCCACATTCACTTTGCACACAAAGAGTGGGGACCCCGACTTCAATCCCCACTTCACGGATTCAAAGACTTTTTAATATCTCAAATCCCTTAAATAAAATCTTCAAGATAAAATTAACGCGGCACATTCATCACATCGCATTTACTTTTATCTGGCACTGGTCTACCTTCTATTATTTTGTCATCTTATCTTTACTTTAATTGATTTAAGTTATGTGGTGAATGATTAACGTTTATGATCTTTTCACATGCTGTATCCTTTGAGTAATGTTGCTATATTTATCTTGTATTTCCAAATAAACTCCTAGATCAAATTTGTTTTTCAGTTTCATAGAGTAAAGGTCTTAGATTATTTTTCATAAGGACTACCCCCCCTTGGCTTCGCTAGGAGTTGGCTTAGACGGAGGAGTTGAGGATCAGGTGACAGCACCTTGACTCGAAACTTGCCCCCAAGGACACACCAAGTGGATTGAAGATTTCTTCCACGTTAGCCCAGGTATGTATAAGGCGGCAACAGATACCATCATATCTTTTGGACTCCTTGCATTGTCCATGATCTAAATTTGATTTTAGAAGAGATTGAGGCAAAAAATGCATGGATTAAGGAGTTCACAGGGCAAGCTAGGGAGATCATAAAATTCATCACCAACCACCATCGGCCTCAAGCAATACATCGAGAATACTCCAAATTGGAGTTGCTCAAAGTTGTTGAGACAAGATATGCTTCAAACTTCATCATGTTGTGTCGCCTTGTTGAGGTCAAAACTGCATTAATGAGTATGGTGGTGGGTGCAACTTGGGCTGAGTGGAGACAGGGAGATTCAGAGAGGGGAAGTATGCTGCGGAGGGTGGTGATTGATGAGGATTGGTGGAGAAAGAAAGAATTCTTGCTCAAGTTCACATTACCTGCATTTGAGCTTGTTCGAGATGCAGACACAGAAAAACCTTTCATGGGAGAGATTTATGATGGCATGGATACCATGGTTGAGAAAACCATGGAAATTATTACACAAGAGGCTCCCACTCTTCTTTTTGTTGATGTTGATTTTGTTGAGCATGTGAGATCCATCATTGTTATGAGGTGGAATGGCTTTAACACTCCATTGCACACTTTGGCACATGCTCTAAATCCAAGATTTTATGATGAAGATTTCATTGCTCATAGCAATGGGAAGAGGAAGGCCCCACATAAGGACAAGGAGGTGGCCAATGGAGTTTAAAAAGCCTTCCATAGGTTGTTTCCAACTTCTCAACAAACAGATGTGAGGGAGGAATTTTCTTGTTTTGTTGTTGGATTAGAGGATTTTGCAGACATATCATCTTTGGAGGAGAGGAGGATCATTGACCCAGTTAAATGGTGGACTTGTAATGGGGAAAATGGTGTATATTTGCAAAGCCTTGTCACTCATATTATATCACAAGTGGTAAGCTCTTCATCAGCAGAAAAGAATTGGAGCACCTATGGTTTCATTCATTCTGTGAAGAGCAATAGGTTGGAATCCCAAATGGTTGAAGAGCTTGTATATGTGCATTCAAACCTTCGCCTTGTGTCTCGTAGGGGTGAAGAATATGCAAGTGGGCCTCATAAAGATTGGGATGTGGATGCAGAATGGCCAGACTTGGAGCTCTCTCTTGCTACTCTTGATATTGTTGATGATGCAATAGCAACTGGAAGTGGAACTGCCTCTTCTTCCCATCCATGTTCTAGTTATGTTGAACATGCATCTTGTTCTATTTTTAATGATGAGGATGAGGATAAGTATGACATGTATTAGGAATCTATGTAATTGCAATCGTCTTTAGCTCATGTTTTATTTCATTTTCAGCACATCCAACCTCATTTAAAAAGGCTGAATTTGGATGTATAGCCTCATCTATAAAGGCTAATTTTGGATTTTGTTGCTTGCAACATGTAATCAATGATATTGATCATCTATGGGAGTTAATATAGACATGGTTTTCCTTCTAAAATGTCATTTATGTGAGTCATTATTTTTTTCTTGTAAGATAACATGTTATTTTATATATATATATATACGGCGTTTCCATTTTGGAGGGTTGTGTTTCCTGTCGTCCCCATTTCGAAAACTTCCAGACGTTTCCCCGTTTCGTGCAACTTAGGATTTTTCAAATATTCTTGGGTATCCAAATTATTTTCCCATAGATTGGAACAAGTGTAGTCCTTAGTTTTATGGAGATCCCATGTATGATACACACGTAGCAGCACAACATGTTTCATTGCTTGAAGACTATATTTCATATATGAATGTTGAGCATGAAGATGTTGGAATGCAAATGCTCACAAGTTCTTTGATGAGATTGGTTCAAATCATTGGGCAAAGGAAAGATATCATCTTTTGCAGGCTTTACTCAAGCATTTCTCAAGCATTGGGATCCTACCTATAAGCAAGATGAAGAAGAGTTCGATAAAGCATCTATTGAAGATCAAGCACCTCAAGCATCCATTGAAGACCAAATGCAACAAGAACATGTTGATGAAAAGAGCCATCAAGCCTCCATGCCATCATGCCGTGAAGACAAGGGTTTGGTAAGACATCATCCTCAAATTTTTGAACTTGATAGTACATTTGTTGAATATTTGAAGGAGAATATTTGTTAAAATGAACCCTTGGAACATGATAGATTTTCAAATCTATCTAGTTCTACATGTAATGACGAAGAGGGCGGTGAAAGGGATGAAGAAATTGCTAAATTTTTACCTTTGGATCAGCCATATTCAAAAAATACATTTTCAAAAAATTGTATTGTTAATTTCCAACCATGTTCTATTATGTATAGTTCAAAAAAATTGCAAATTAAAGGGCAGGTTGTTAAGGAAGAAAGTCTAGAAATATTATAGCGATTATATCCTCTGAATTCTAATGAAATTATATGTAAAAAATCAGCAAGTGAGAATCATTTTGAGGCTGTAGATTGCATAAGGTTTGCAGATTTTTATAGCAGAATTTCCAGCCATGTCTTTCTTCATCATTTCCTCAATCTATCATTGAAAATCTTGTTGGAAAATGTGTTCTTGATATTGTAATATCTATTGGCCATGATAACTTTCAAGTTATGGCTTGTTGTAACCATTTCCAGCCATATGTAAACAGGCAACAAGTCCTAAATTAGGAGGAAAAATATTTTTTAGATTCTGAAATTTCTCATATCCAAGGTTACACAAACTGTGGGTGCGATCGAAATCAGCAGAAGAATCCGGTGCGGGTGCAGCACTTGTCCAAAAATTAGGAATCGGGGAATCGGAAACCTAACCCTAATATATATATATATATATATATATATATATATATATATATATGGGTTTTTTTTAATTTTTTTTCAAAATCATTAGCTATAGCTATAAATATGCTGAAATCTGAATTAAATACGAAATCTGCCACAATTCTGTCACTGGAAATGGATCCAATTTCAGGAAACAGATCTGATCGCAAAAACAGAAAAAAAAAAAATTGAAGAATCCGAGATTCTGATTCGAGAAGATTCCAATGTTGGTACAGGGTGCTCTAAGGTGAGTCCAGTAACTATGCTCATATCATATCTGTTACCCCCCCCATGCCTAGGGATAACTAAAGGAGATCATGTCTCGTGGCCTGCAATGGAGAATATGATCCCGACCATGATGATGATCAGCATGTCCACAGATGGCAGCCTAGCAACCACTCTCATTCACTTTTACAACTATAGGTCAACCAAGGTTCATCGCATCCAAGCAACCCAGAGTATGGGAGATGGTAAGCCATCATTACCATGAGGTATGTTAGTCCTTTTATGCAAAGTGTTCTGCATAATTTGTCAGGCATGTGGATGAGAATCTTTCGTTGAAGTTGGATAATGGATCACTAGTTTGGGAAATTGTGTCAGCTGCCTTGTTTCACCTTAGTGGTCAGCTTCTGTTCCCTAGTCCCATGTTGTCACCGCCCAAGGAAAAGGGGTACCAGTACTACTAAGGGGCCCTCCCAATGGTAATAGTTTGTTCCTACCATACTTAACACTTTCCATCTTGAATCCTCTCACACTATACTAAACTTCAGCTGTGGTCCATTCTCTCATGAGAAGAGGGGCCGAAGGCCCAGAGGTTGTTTCGCATTTGCTATGAAAAGAATAGGAAAATGATCCTAAAGAAAGAAAGTAATGATAGCAAAGAGGACCAACAAAAGTCGGTCCAAACTTGAGCTCTACTCTTTCAGTGCTCACCTCGGTCCAAAAAAAATGCAATGCTAATGGCTTGAAACCTTACAAAGGGAACTTGCAAATATATAATAAAGCAGGACTTAGAAAAAGGCAAAAAGGGGGATTGGAAAAAATAGCACGTAAATATGGGGTAACTCAAGAGCAAGTGCACCCTCCACAAAGGCGCTCATAGAGATGGATTCAATGACACCATTAACCATGAATTAAGCCCTAAACCATATCACTTTCACACTTACTCTTGAAGGGTTTTTACTTTCCCTTGTCATTCTCGGGACCTATCCCTCTACCTGAGTTATTTTATTTCATGTCTAGGTGGCACACCTAATAGGGTTGGATGAAGGCCCTCCCATACTTAAACTTGGTAACTCACATGGGGTCCTAGGTTGGTGTGATGCTTGAAGGGGATACTGAGGTGAATTGTCTTACATGGCTTATATCTTAAGTTGCAACTTACTTTGCATGTTTTAAGGACTAATGTTTCTTATGAACTTTGGCTAACCATGTGTTATGCTTTGATTTGTTTTAGATGGCCTTGACATGGCTCTTTGAGGGACGTCCTGGGCTTGTACCCAGGACATTGTACCTTTATTGCAGAACCTTGGCACGTGTGATGGAGAGCAGTGGGTCATTCAGTGACTCACCACCCTCAGATATTGGCTCTCATATCCTTAGAACCCTGGTTGATGGACAGATGGGCTTGGTTCAAGAAAATCCAGTCATTATGGCACATTGATGGGTTGGCAGCCCCACAGGCTGGGAAGAATACCTCGAGGCCTATAAACCCACAAGATGGATGATGTTGCAACAATAGTGGCTCGAACATCATTTAGAGATGAGATGCAACCCTCCTCTCCTTGGACGCAGCACTTTGAGGCCCTTGACGTCATCTCCTAGGGTTTGACATTGTTAGGGATGTGTTGTCGTCCTTATACACACTTGCAAACGTGAGCTAAGTCCTGCTCACTTAGTGTGTCCTTGGAGGCACAATGCCTAGGTTCAAAGCCCACGCTGTCACTTTGACTTGAACCTCTTCCGTCTAGGCTTACTCCTAGGGAAGCCAAGGGGGGTAGACCCTAGTTACTAGATGTGATTTACGTTATGTTCTAGGAGTTGGTTTTAGTTAGTTACAAGGTTGGGGGAAAGACTAACCTATGATGCAAAGGAAGCAATGCAAGATGCAATGATTTACTTATGACAAGCAAACCTTTTCCTAGGACAACTAAGACTAGTGCCTAAGATTGGGCAAAGGGGTCAAATAATGTTTGAGGGGTTTAGATTACAAATAAATACAACTATTCCACAACAATGTTAGATACAACTACTTACACTTGAAAAACGAAATGATAGATGCTACAACAATTATGAACAAGAGATATACAACAAGATACAAAATTACCACAAGAAATTCTAAGAGTTGCAAGATACAAAAGATACAAAAGACTTATTAACCATGTGTTTGTATGTGCAGGAAATTAAAGATATTCAAAGCATAAAGATTATCAACACATAAAGCCAAGCATGCCCCAATAGCACTTACTCTATTGGACTGCTTATTAATGGCAACCACAACACTCAAGACCCAACAAGAAAGTGCCTCCAATTGGGATGCGCAACCTCTTGAGGGATCACACCATAAAGAACACTAACAAATGAGATATACTTTAAAGAATGAGTGCTCCACAATACAAGAAAGATGACACTTAGATGATTAATCCACAAAGCAAAAGAAATAGACTTGCATGTAAAATTAAAAAGTGAAGAGTGCT
>ML778463.1:332862-347952 GCA_009831015.1 Picea engelmannii
TACATTTAACCAAGAAATCAAGTAGCAAACCCTAGTTGTAACACCTTCCACCAAGATAAATGCCAAAAATGCCAAGAAAATCTTCCTTCAACAAGTGCGCCTCACTATTTCAGCCAAAACCCTAGAATAGGGCGCAAATTTCAAACCTCACCAAGTGGTGAGTGAGAGATGATGAAAAAATGAAAGTGAAAATCCTTCATTTATACAATACCATGACCTAATTTTACATTTTAGGTCATGAAAAAGGCCAACAAGGAAAAAATACTAAAATCATACTATTTTACATTAAATGTTCAAAATTAAAACCTAATCAAGCTAAAGAGAGACGTCAAGACCCTCTAAGGGAGATGTTAGCCCTTTCTAGGGAAAATGGAGCATCCTGGAGCAAAACGTTAGCCCTCCTTGGGCTTCTCCAACCTGCCACATGTGCCAACACTGCCAAGTCTGCCTCCCAAGACGTCCATATGGCTGGATGACGTCATGATCATCATGGGTGACGTCCTAGGCCTTCCAAGGCCAACGTTCCACTGAAAAAGGGCCAATCCCCCTAGGTCAAGCTCTACCAAGGTGCCTCTGGTGGAACATCCTCTTCTTCTCTGGTGCAAAGCCCCTGATCCATCTTTGTCCTGTCTCTGCCCCCTGATGGGGTCTCAGAATCCATCTGATGGGCTCTTCAGCCACATGGAAGCCCGAACTGATCATCTCCCCATGTGTACCGGTCCAAAATGGTACCTGTCCGTCGGGCATGATCCTGCACATCAACAGCTACGCCCTCCATGGGCTCATCAGTCACAGGGATCATAGCAATGTCAATCACATCTCATCATCAATATTATTAAACATGTGCATAAAATCCCTAATAAATCAGTCAAAAGCTCAAAGACATTACACAAGCCTGCAATATAAGTTTGGAGAAAAAGACAAGGCGTCCTATTGGGCTAGTGTCCGCTGGAAGAAGAAAGTTCCTGGAAGAGACCTCATCCAAGCCATGTAAGTGGTTGATGTGGTCAAGGGATGTCCAAGCAAGTGGGTGCAATGAGGGCAGAGGATGCAAAAACTTTACCTGTGGGTGCCTTTGTAGAAGGCGAGTTGTACTTGTCCTGGATGCAGTTTTTTCAAGCCCATTCATGCCTTTTATTCTTATTCTTTTTATTCTTTTATTCTTTATTGCTTTTTTTTCTTCAAGAGCTAATCAGGGGACACTTCCCTAGTGTGGTGACCAGTGGTGACAGCATTACCCACAAGTACTTTCACGGAAATGAGAAGGTTGGCTCGTGATGAGACCCCCTTTCCCTTGGCCATGCAACCAAGAGTCACTACTCTGGCGTGGTAACCAGCTGGTGTTAATGTCATACTGCTAGGTACCCATGGACCTAATAGGTTGGCTCGTGATGAGACCCCCTATCCTCTGATCAAGTCTTGTTTTATTATTTTTCCGAGTCCCTCTTGTTTCTTGCTAAGAAGCCTTTTATTCCTTTCTCGGGGATCCCTGGGCGAAGCATCTCGAGGTTTTATTCTTAGGCTTTTATCTTTTACCAGCTTGCTTTTACATTCTGGGCCTTTAGCCCCTTCTTCCCACAAGATAAGGTGCAGTCTTGAAAATAGGTCATCCCAGTGCCTGGACAAGTGGAATGGGACAAGTGAGTGGGAAGCAAGATGAAAAGGTGGTGTTGCGAAGGGAGCGAACGATGGATTTTCAGAAATCCCCCCCAGTGGAAAACCAAAACCTACAAACACAGGCTTACTAGGGCATCCTGTCAATCCCCCCAGACATGGTCAAGTGGGCAAGTGTAAGATCCAACCATTTGTTAGAAACAAAAAGAATCGAATGCACATATTCAAGGGTTTTGATGATCAAAGTGACACATACCATGATACCCGGACTAATTACCTCATGGAGCAAGAACCATCTCTGACACAAGACCAAGCCTATGGTGATGGATGTTGCTGCTGCTGACAAGATAAAGGTGTCGGAAGAAAGAAAAGGTGGGCCCTCCAGGGCCATGCTAAAGTCAATCCTGCTCTCGGTACTCCATGTCTAGGACCTGTGGGCCTTGAGACATGATCTCCTAGTTATCCCTAAAAGTGGGGGATAACACGGACCCGTGGGACCTTCCCTTGTCCCACGAGATTTCAGCGACATGACCAAACCAAATCCCTTCCCATGAGACAAATGAGATTCCCCAGACCTCGTCGATGCACCACCTCTACCAGTCAGCAATGCAGCAAACGATCCAGGCACCCCACCAATTCCCCCTCGGGACACCCGACTATACTCAGCTTTCTTCTTTCGGCCTTGGATGGTAGGAGAGATGGGTTCATTCCATGATAGACCTATTTTTCCCTTCTTCTGGTTCCTCTTGTCCACAGATCTCCTACAGTACATCTCATCATCAGAGCAGGTATCCAAGCTCAGGGTCGAGGGTTCTTCATGCCTCGAAGTAGATCTCTCTACCACTCCACCTTATTGCACTTTACTTATTTTACTTTCTGCGTCTCTCCTTTTATAGGAGACCTTTTGGTACTCCTGCACTATATTGACATCATTGTACTCAACAGTCCCTTTGACCTACTTTTTGTTGATTTCTAGAGATGATATGTATATTCGATATATTTTATTACAATGATGATTGTTCCATATATAGAGAACATATGGTGACCATCCATGAAAGGATGCATCCCTTGGATAATAAATAAATCTTTATTATTATTATTACTTATTTTATATATTATTTAATAATTAATAATTATATTATTAAGTATTAATCTAGAAGGATGTCTTCCCGATGTTGTCCAAACATCAACACTCCCTCTCAACGAGGAAGACATTCTTCATCATGCCAAAGCTTGTCTCTAAAGTATACAAACTTCACCCTAGACTCATGACACTTGTCTGTCAGTCTTGGGAGATGTCTCTCTCCCACCTGAACCGAGGGAAAACTCCTCCTGCGGCTCTCCCTTTGAGCCAATTGACTCTCTCTAAGATCAAGTTCACTCTGGGTCTGCATGTGATAGCTTCGTGAGTCTTTATCATTCCTTGTCAAATCACCATGACTAGGGCAAAGACCACACCAGGGTAGTTCACTACAGGTACACACCTGTGAGTGAATGTCAGCCCAATGTTAACTGACACGGGAAAGAACTGCAAGCACTTTGAATCCATATTATTCCTTGTCATGATAAAGGAAGGACTACGCTTGGGCCCATTTACCACAAGTACACCTTTGTGATAAATGCATCCTATCTCCCTTGGTCTGCAGCCCAATTTAGGAGAAGGTCCACATGATGCTTACTCGGTACATTGTAGCAAAAGGTCTGTCACACATGGCACTCCCATGTGGACTTCTAGAGGCTACTCCCTCTAGAAACACTAGGGTCAACTCCCCATAGTGTGTGACATCAAGGTCATCTCCCTTGACATGTCCTCATGTGCTCTCCACAAGGAACGTTGGGCTATAAGCCCAAACCCACTTATCCCTTCTCGAATAAGTGTCCTCACAAATCAACTCAACTCAGTCACAGAGGAGTACGATATGGAGAATGTATGTCACACATGACACTTCCATGTGGACTTCTAGAGGCTACTCCCTCTAGAAACACTAGGGTCAACTCCCCATAAGTGTGTGACGTCGAGGTCTACTCCCTTGACATGTCCTCATGTGATCTCCATAAGGGATGTTGGGCTATCCCTTCTCGGATAAGTGTCCTAACAAATCAACTCACTTATCCCTTCTCGAATAAGCCCAAACCCACTTATCCCTTCTCGGATAAGTGTCCTCACAGATCAATTCAACTCAGTCACAGAGGAGTAAGATCTGGAGAATGTCTCAAGAAGTTGCAAACATCAACACTCCCTCTCGACGAGGGAGACATTCTCTGCCACGCCAAGTCTATCACGAAAGTACTCGAACTTTGTCCTAGTAAGGGGTTTGGTAAGAAAATCAACAACTTGCTCATCTATAGGAAGGTACTGCACCAGTACTACCTTCCTCTGCACCATGTCTCGGATGTAATGGTACTTGATCTCAATGTGTTTCGATTTGTCATGAAACACTGGATTCTCCGAGAGCTTCACACAACTCTGGTTATCACAATGAATAATGGTGGAATCCAGCACATGTCCAAATAAATCTACAAGGAGCTTGCGAAGCCACACTACTTCGTGGACTGCCACACTCAATGTAATGTACTCTGCTTCTGCGGTGCTCAAAGCCACAGAGGTTTGGTTCCTGCTACACCAAGAAACCATGGCATATCCCAAAGTGAAGCAACACGCGGAGGTGCCCTTCCTGTCCACTGCGCTCCATGCCCAATTAGAGTCAGTATATCCCTGCAATCTCATGTCAATACTGGAAGTATATCTCAAACCATGTCCAACTATGCCTTGCAAGTATCTCAACACATGCTTCGTAGCAATCTAGTGTGTTTGTCTCGGATAACTCATAAACTAGCTAAGTGCACTCACTGCATAGCAAATATCTGGTCCGGTGTTAACTAGATACATCAATAATCCAATCAATTGTCTGCACAGGGTCGGATCAATCTCGTTGGAATCAAAAGAAGACACACTCAGTTTCTTTGAATTCGTCACCATTGGTGTAGCCATGGGCTTACAGTTCAGCATCCCAAACTTCTTCAATATCTCCACTGTGTACTTCCCCTGACTCAGGAAGATCTCATTAGTTCTCTGCCACACCTCTAGTCCCAAGAAGTAGTGCATCATACCAAGGTCCTTCATCTCAAACATTAACAGTCTTGTAGTACAGATTGGGATCAACAACACTTTTTTTGAAGCCAAACTCATTAGGTGTCCATCAATCCTCGCATACCAAGCTCGAGGTTCCTGCTTGAGTCCATATAGGGCCTTCTTCAACCTGCACACATGAGACTCCTTCTCATGTATCACGAAACCATCTGGCTGCTGGATGTATACTTCTTCCTCAATCTCTCCAATGAAAAAGGTTGTCTTCACATCCATCTGGTGTATTCTCCAACCAATGAATGTTGCAAAGGAAATCATCGTTCGGATAGAAGTGTAACGAGCAACAGGAGCAAATGTCTCCTCATAATCTATTCCCTCCACCTGAGAGAATCCTCTAGCAATAAATCTCGCTTTGTGCTTCTCGGTACTCCCATCGGCTATGTATTTGATCTTTTAAATCCACTTGGAAGTCACTACAGACTTCCCCTCAGGTCTTGGAAGTTGGAACAATATCCCACACATCATTCTTCATGATGGACTGATACTCCTCCATCATGGCATCTCTCCATACTGGTTGACTAGATGCCTCCTCATAACAGGAAGGCTCAGAAGCAATGATGTGGCTCATAGCTGTGGCATAGCACGAATATCTCTGAGGTCTCTTGCTCTCTCGGAAGGTACCATGAGGAGTTGCATGTCCTTTTGCCTCCGGCACCGTCTAACAAGCCCATGTAGGTCTCTTCCGACCTACTGCAATATCTCTGGGAACATCAACTGGACTACAGGATCAACGGGATCAATTGGATCAATAGGCTCAATTGTCTCCCTCTGAACAGTTGGAGGGTGAGGGGGAGAAGACGCCATCTCTTCCTGTCTCTCACTATCAATCTCCATGTGAGATCCTCTAGATCTCCTGAAGGCTACCTCCTCCTCAAAGGTAACATCTTTGCTCACCTCAATTTGTCTTTGACCAGGGATGTAGATCTGGTATGCCTTCAAAGACTCATTGTACCCCACAAATGTACCTTTTATGCCTGAAGGGTCTAGCTTGGTCATTTTCTTCTTGGGTACATGAATGTATACTTGACACCCAAATATCCTGAAGTGTCCAACCTCAGGCTTCACTCATGAACTGTGTCCATACTAGACATCTCGTGGTTCCCTCATGGAACACATGTCTAAGACATATCGAGGTTCCCTCGTGAAACCAATGTCTTGGTTCCTTCATCTAACTGTCTAAGGCACGTCAGGATGAAGTCCACATTTTCTCCTACTAGTCCATACAGGATCCTTCGAGGAGAATGTCTCATGATGTTGCCTCAAACATCTCTAGGACACATTGAGGTTCCCTCATGGAACCAATGTCTCCAAGACATGTCGAGGTTTCCTCGTGGAACCAATGTCTTGGTTCCATACTCTAGTTGGACTGAAGTTGTCCCAAGTTCCAACTCCTCTCACTGCATATTTGGTGGAACCCTCGTCTCACCAAACTCGTGCTTCAATTCTCAGTGATCCATCCGCATAACCTTTATTATTTATAAGAGTCACTCACACCCTCAAATAGTTCTCACACAGTGCTTAGACTTGAAGCGGACCCACACACTGCACGTGGTGGGGCCCACACGCACTCAAAGCGAGTCTTCGGTGTTGATTTTTCAATAGGCTAGGTTAAGCATGAAGTTCATTCCATTTTATCATTTAACCATAACCATAAATGTTGCAGCAATCAAGATCACAAGAAGAAGCACCATGCACAAGAACACAAAATGTATCCTGGGAAACCCTTCTCAACAAGGGAAGAAAACCCAACCAAATCCTTTGCTATATTCTTCAATAGAAAGACCTTCACCTCCAAGAAAGACCTATCACACAAGAGGGTGCTTAAACCCTAGAACTCTAGCGCCCAAGAGAGGTGCGCACCTTTTCCAAAGAAGAGTACTTGCTGAAATTTCCAAACTCACAAGTAAGATATGATTCCACAATGGGGAATCATCCCTTACTTATATTAGACTTGTCCAATCAACAAAGGCGTCTATTGGCTCAATAAGGCCGACAGCTCTAAGTCACTTTATAATTATTATTATTATTATTATAATTAATATTAACCATATTAATTATCTTTTACATTTATTATTAATCACATTATGGTGGGGTCGACCTGTACCCTTTACATAACAATTAGGGTTACAGGCAGGTTTGACTCTTGAACAACATATAGCAAAGGATCTGATACACCCACTGGTGCTCATCCACTGAGGGCACATCCATAGGGATGTCATAGCTTTGGCTCACTGCATTACACAAAAGAACTAGATCTACACATGTTCACCTGTGCTCATCCACAGGCACGTCCACTCTACAAATCTTCCTTCCCACTGCCTCACACAGGAGAATCATCTGGAGTTTTCTCGTCAACTCTGCTGCTCAGTGGAGGCTAACACATCATCTTCATTTCTGTTCACATGACGATGCACCCAGCACTTTGGGATTTCACACGTTCACCTTGTGCTCAGCCACAGGCATGTCCAACTCATCAGATCGCCTTTCCCACTAGATAATCATCTGGAGTTCTTCTCACTCTCTTAATGGAGGAGGTCATCTCTACGTTCCTAGCTCTGTCTCAGGCAGGAACCACGTACCCTTCTTAGGGGCTTTCTCTCAGGTTTGTAAGCTGAGATAAAGACTTCACATAGCTGCAATGATCCACACCTCACAGGTTTGTAAGTTGGAGAATGTCTCACATAGTTGCATTCATCAACACTCCCTCTCATCTAGGGAGGCATTCTTTATCATGCCAAGTCTCACACGGATGTATTTTGAATTTTTTCTTGGCTGGAGTTATCAGCACTCCCTCTCAACTACGGAGCCCTTCTTTACGAAGTTAATTTGGTGAAGATATCTGCAATCTGCTCATGTGTAGGAAGGTACTGCATGTGTATGATTTTCCTCTGCATCATATCTCTGAAATAAGGATATTTCATCTCATCGTATTTCGATCCATCAGGAAACACTGGGTTTTCAAGGAGCTTTACTCACGGCTCTTGGTCATCACCATAGGATCCATCTCATGGTCAAGTAAATCTGTCAGAAGCTTGTGAAGCCACATTGCTTCGCACACTCGATGCTTATATACTCTACCTCTGTGGTACTCAAGGCCACAGAGTTTTGTTTCCTGCTGCATCAAAAAACCATGGCAAACTTCACGGTAGGACATCAACTAGATGTGTTCTTTCGGTCCACTGTACTTTCTGCTCAATCTGAATCAGCATATCCTGCAAACTCAGTTTCACACTAGAGGCATATCTCAAGCCATATCCAACTGTGCCTTGTATATATCTCAATACATGTTTTGTTGTTGTCTAGTGAGTCTGTCTTGGTTGACTCATGAAATGACTAGGCACATTCACTGCATGGCATGAATCAAGTTTGGTGTTAACCAGATACATTAGTGATCCAATCAGTTGTGGATCAATCTCGTCTGAATCGTCATCAATCTTCTTTAAATCCATCAAGATGGATTTTGGATTCTGTCATACTGAACTTCTTTAATATTTTCACTGTATATTTTCCTTGACTCGGGAAAATCTTATCGGTCCTCTGTCATACTTCTTGTCCCAAGAAGTAGTGCATCATACTCAGAGTCTTCACCTCAAATTCAGAAGTCAAGGATTACTTGTATCCAACAACAACACTTTCTGAATAAGTCATCAGGATCAGGTTCTCGTCACCAACATTGTATAGGTTTGGATCAGCAACACTCTCGTTGAAATCCAAACTCATCAAGAATCTATCTATCTGATATAGTTTCCAACTCATGGATGGTAGTACGGATGGAAGTGTATCGGTTCACTGGGTCAAGTGTCTCATCATAGACAACTCCCTCTGTTTATGAGAAACCTCTAGCTATAGATCTCGTTTTGTATTTCTCGACACTTCCATCAGCTGCATGCTTGATCTTATAGATCCACTTGAAGGTTACCACAGACTTCCCTTTCTGGTCCCTGAATAATATCTTATGCATCATTCTTTAAGATATACTAGTATTCTTTTGTTATGGCATCTTGCCATACCGGTTCTCTTGTTGCTTCTCTAAGACAATGAGTCTCAGCATCAATGAAGTGGCTCATGACTGAAGGATAGCTCGAAAATCTCTTTTGCTTTCTCAGAATGTGCCTTGAGAGGCTTGTATGTTTCTCTGCCTCTTGCAGAGTGAGTCTAGGTAGGCATTTTATGCCCTACTGCAATATCTCTGAACATAACAACTGGAGAACCTGGATAACATGAAGTAATGTCTATCTCCCTCTGAATTGTTGAAGGGGGAGAAGGTATTGTCTCACTGTCAATCTCCATCTGAGATTCTCTGAGTCTTTGAAAAACTATCTCTTCTTCAAGGACAACATCTCTGTTTGTCTCAATCTGTCTCTGACTAGGGATGTCTTTGAAGATTCACTGTATCCTTTCTTCCTAAAGGATCTAGCTTGGACTTCTTCTCTTTGGGTACATGAAAATACATTGAGCACCCAAATAACCTGAAGTGTTCAATCTCAGGCTTCATTATGGTGAAGACTTCTGCGGGAGTTATGTTTTTCAAAGTCTAGTGAAGACTCTTGTTCTGCACATATACTGTGTCATGCATGCTTCTTCCCATGGAAT
Organism: Picea engelmannii; assembly: GCA_009831015.1. Classification (NCBI taxonomy): domain Eukaryota; kingdom Viridiplantae; phylum Streptophyta; class Pinopsida; order Pinales; family Pinaceae; genus Picea; species Picea engelmannii. The sequence continues at coordinate 342,218 of ML778463.1, forward strand.
CCTAGAAAGATTCTGATCATGCTTTGTAGCATTGGTTGTCTCAATGATGGTTCTATTCTTCTTCTTTCTCAAATGGTTTTGGCTCCTTCTGAGTCAAGTGACTCCCTCTGAAGGATAAGCATCTTCTTTTCTTGTTAACCTATCTGGAACAAGAAAACAAAAAGAACCAACACAAGAATATCTCCTAAAGGAGAGTAATGAGTACATCTCTAGAATCAAAACAATTTAAGGAATATTGTCACAGCGACAACACCTACTTGTAATGTAGCAAACTTTTAGAAATATAGGTTAGAGGAATGTCAATTACAACAATCAAACCTGGAGTCTTTACTTTGAGTGTGTTGTTTCTCTGAATGCACTGAGATCCCTCTAGATCCATGACTTCAGCAAAGGTTCCTTCCTACTACAATTTCACTCATGACAATGATACAAATAATATATACAACTGCATACCTGAGGATGCTGATATGATTTCTCCAATGGCTCTTGGTTGATCTCTATCCTCTGAGATCTTTATTAAGAAGATAGTCACGGTGTCATCTCTGTTATTTTGAAGTTGGCCTTTCAATGTAAGGGTTTGAGTAGGTGCTTGGCTTCCTTGTCCTGGCGTCATCTCCTTCCATTCATTGATAGTTGTCTCTGGTAAACCTTTCTGTATTACCCACAATAAGTCTTCCTCTGAAGTCTTGTCTTTCAAGAACTTTGAAGTTGCTTGAGCCATCAAGCTTATCTCCCATCATAGTTTTTGTTCATCATAATTTTAGATTCTTCACAACCCTTTGTCAACTAGGCTAGAAAACCTAACGGCTAGGCTAGGCTAGCACTTTTAGGTTTTATTGGACTTATGACTACCAACAATAAGTCTTTGAGAGATAGGAGAACACTAGTGAGCTAAAGAGCTCCTTCAATGAGTTTGCAGAAACCCTAATTCTGAAATTTCTACAGAAATTAGCAAAACCCTAGAAACCCTAGGGCCAAAATTTCAAAATGCTCGGAATGTCACTCTAAGAGTCTCAAGAGATGCGTTGGAGGAGGTCATACTCTCCTATGCCAAAATTATCCCCAATGTTCAAGTGTTTAAGGGCTAAAACACCTCATAAAGGAAGGTCGTACGGATTTTCTGGAAACCCTAGGAGGGTCGTACGGTTCTGCAGAAGAAAGAGGAGACTAATAGATGCTTGTGCAATGGGTTCTTCAAGACCTATGCTCTAATACCATGTTGATTTTTCAATAGGCTAGGTTAAGCATGAAGTTCATTCCATTTTATCATTTAACCATAACCATAAATGTTGCAGCAATCAAGATCACAAGAAGAAGCACCATGCACAAGAACACAAAATGTATCCTAGGAAACCCTTCTCAACAAGGGAAGAAAACCCAACCAAATCATTTGCTATATTCTTCAAGAGAAAGACCTTCACCTCCAAGAAAGACCTAGCACACAACAGGGTGCTTAAACCCTAGAACTCTAGTGCCCAAGAGAGGTGCGCACCTTTTGCCAAAAAAGAGTACTTGCTGAAATTTCCAAACTCACAAGTAAGATATGATTCCACAATGGGAAATCATCCCTTACTTATATTAGACTTGTCCAATCAACAAAGGCGTATATTGGCTCAACAAGGCCGACCTCTCTAAGTCACTTTATAATTATAATTATTATTATTATTATTATTAACCATATTAATTATCTTTTACATTTATTATTAATCACATTAAGGTGGGGCCGACCTGTACCCTTTACATAACAATTAGGGTTATAAGCAGGTCTGACTCTTGAACAACATATAGCAAAGGATCTGATACACCCACTAGTGCTCATCCACTAGGGGCACATCCATAGGGATGTCACAACTCTGGCTCACTACATTACACAGAAGAACCAGATCTACACACGTTCACCTGTGCTCATCCAGAGGCACATCCACTCTACAAATCTTCTTTTCCACTACCTCACACAGGAGAATCATCTGGAGTTTTTTCATCAACTCTACTGCTCAGAGGAGGCTAACACATCATCTTCATTTCTGTTCACATGACGATGCACCCAACACTTTGGGATTTCACACGTTCACCTTGTGCTCAGCCACAGGCATGTCCAACTCATCAGATCGCCTTTCCCACTGGATAATCATCTGGAGTTCTTCTCACTCTTTGAATGGAGGAGGTCATCTCTATGTTCCTAGCTCTATCTTAGGCAGGAACTACGTACCCTTCTTAGGGGCTTTCTCTCAGGTTTGTAAGCTGAGAGAAAGATTTCACATAGCTGCAATGATCCACACCTCACAGGTTTGTAAGCTGGAGAATGTCTCACATAGCTGCATTCATCAACATTCAGGTGGTGGGGCCCACGTTCACTTTGAAGATAGTCTTGACGTGGAATCAAACATGGATATCATCTATGCTTTAAAAGATCAAACACGTTGGAACATTATAGCATGGTAAGTGCTATAGGGGAACATTCGACTGGCAATATATTTTCTTTCATTACAGTTTGCCCCAAATTTGCCGAAACTCATCTCGTCTCTTTCATTATAGTTGCCCCAAAATTTCTTAAACTCATCCTCTCTTGCGATTTGCATCAACCATCAAAGCTCCCCTCACCCAACTGGCAATGGCATACACCCAATTGGCGATGGCATACATCAGCGATTATTATTACGATGTTTTTATAAATAATAGAGGCCCTGATGTGAAGAAGGGCTTCGTCAGCCATCTATACCGTAGCCTATGTTTACATGGAATCTGAGTCTTTCTAGACAAGCAAGAAATGCAAAAGGGAGACAACTTAAATTCTCAAATAGTGGGCGTTATTAAAATAGCCTCTGTCCATGTGGCCATTTTCAGTGAGAACTGTGCACATTCAAAGCAATGTCTTTAGGAGCTCCTGCTGATGTTGGAGTCGTTGATGTCGGGGGCTACCATCATCCTCGTCTTCCACAATGTGAAACTTGGTACTCTTCAGCAGACAGAGGACAAAAATTAAGGGTATGGTAAAGGCCTGCACGAGCTCAAAGTCGAGACAGACGAAATGACTACAAAACAATAGAGAGAGGCTCTTTTTGTTGTTGCCAATATAAGTGGGTTCGAGTTGGAGGCATATAATGGGTGAGAACTCAATTTCCCCTCTGAGTATGTTACATATATGTAAAGGAACATTTCTAACTTGTTCTATTTATTCTCTTGTGAATAACCAGCGAGGAGGGGGAGCTAGTAGAGTGTTGATTTTTCATATCACGCATGCGAGTTTACCTCCAGCACTCACGCATTTCATGACTCGTCCAGCTCCCACAAATAACAAATAATCTATTCTCCTACTCTCATGGTTTTTCATCTCATTGGGCCCTCCCGTGACGGAATCAAGCCTAGTCCCGCTCTGATACCATGTTGATTTCTAGAGATATGTATATTCGATATATTTTATTACAATGATGAGTGTTCCATGAATAGAGAACATATGGTGACCATCCATTAAAGGATGTGTCCCTTGGATAATAAATAACTATTTATTATTATTATTACTTATTATATATATTATTTAATAATTAATAATTATATTATTAATTATTAATCTAGAAGAATGTCTTCCCGATGTTGTCTAAACATCAATACTTTTGTGGTCATTAGTTGGACATTAATAAAATTATTTTATCTTATCTTATCTAACTATAGCAAACTTCAAGTATTTCTTCTTGTTATAAAAGTTTGCTACAGCCACTGAAAATTACATTAGATTGTTGCATACACATATCTAAAAGTGGCTTAGCTTGTTCAGAAACTACCTCTAGCAATTGGATAATAATCTATTGGTTTAATGTTTACTTTTCATGATCAATTGTGGTGTTTCTGAGCATAATTTACTGCTGTAATTTGCAACAGCCATAGCAATTTTACTTGTCTAGTGTCTAAAGAAGTCATTATTGCATGCTTTAGCTTGGTAATTGTCAATATATGCTGCAAATTGTTCATTGTTCCAGACAGGTACAACAATTACCTTGAAGCTCCTCATTTCCTTCCTAGACCTACACCTAACTGATAGGTGATCAAGATACAGGGCGATAGGCTTGGTTGATTCTTGCTATTTGATCCCTTGAAGTCACCAAGAAAGCCTACCTTGTGGTGGACCTCTTCCATCACTAAAACGAGGAAAGATTCTACTTAGGTGACAGTGGAAGTTTCTTCCATAGTTACACAAGATTTGGGGATCTTGTGGAGGGCTTTGCACAAGTACAAATCCTGTGATAACATGGAGAATGTAGGATGGAGATAATTTTTGGAGCTTCTATCCCAGATAACTTCGAACACTGGCAAGTGTTCCATGGCAATGCTCAAATCATAAAAAAATTTGAACAATCTATAGGAATGCTCAAAAAAACAAGTGAATTGGCAAGAAGAGGATGATGACAATGAAGTGAAGTTTGAAAATCTGCCAGATAACAGAATTCCTGATGGAGTGGTCCCCTTGGAAAGCATTTTCAACAGGCATGATATGTTTAATAAAAAGCCTCTAGATGATCAAACCTAAAGATGTCTATGAAACAAACATGGGATCAGTTGTAAGCCCCACGAAGATCAAGATCGAAAAGAGTGTTTTTCCTAATGAAAGGAAAAGCATAGAAAACCTGATCGGAGAATTCAAGAATGTTTTCGCATGCTCATATGCTACCGACTTTCATGAATATCGCTATTTCATCGTGTTATCTTTCTAACACAATAACTATCTCTTAATCCCTTATCCGGACCTATATTTAAACCCTAGATATGTCGCTGTAATATAAGGATAAGTGGGAAATTAAATCTATCGACAGAATCTATAGTAGACATTGGTTAGCTATACCAAGTGATTTGTTGGCTATATGATTGTCCTGTTGATAAGGAGATGAACACTGTTAGCTATTCTCATTAAACTATTGCGAAGTAGGAACCTTCTTGGAATCTAGGTGGTCTACAAAGTTAAAAAGGTGGGAATGAAATCTCATAAGCCTTGCACTTTTACAGTGTTGGGTTGAGGAGTAGAGTTGAGCAAAGTGGTAGCTGCTGCTATGTTGACAGATGTCAATTCCCAACATACTTGAACCTGAAAGCTATTACACATGGAAATGGATCCTTAATCAAAATACCAAAGCAGCATCTTCAGCAAAATACATATAGAATCTCATATAAGGTCAAGTGTTGGTTTTCCCATAGTTAACAATGAATGTTGTCTATTCATATCACTATCTCCTCAGTCCATCAATTCCACATTGTTTCTCTGTTCTAAGGCTTTTGCGACCATTGTTTTGATCAGAGAATTCTTTCGGATTAATCGCATAGGTTTTTTTATTTTCGACGTTTCGGACCAAACTAGTGTGGTCCATCATCAGGAAAACGTTTGTGAGAAATGAAGGAAAAAGGATATAATAGGTATATAAATACTTGAAAAGTTTTTATAAGGAGCCGACTTATTGAAAATGTAATCAAGAATTATAAAATTTAAGAAATTATAATTGTTTGTTTTAATAATTAATTATTTTTTTGTTTAATAATTAATTGTTTGTTTGTTTATTAATTTTCTATTTAATAAGAGCCGACTGGAAAATGTTTATAAATTAATAATTAGAATTATTCATATTGGCTAGGGTAGGGATCCAATTTTGACTAATTTTCCATCCATCATCTCTATTTAGATTATTAGGTTGTTTTTCAATTTCGATTGCTTCTCTAAATTTTCTATTGTGATAGTGATCTATCTTGGCAAG
>ML778463.1:354075-372796 GCA_009831015.1 Picea engelmannii
TTTTAAAGAAGAAAAACATTGGGGCAGCTTTCAAACCCCTAAACACTATTAGGAATTCCCTTAGGTCAGTCAAAGACTTTGTTGATCCCATCAAACATAAAGACGTCTATATGATCCCGTGTTCGTGTGGTAAACAATACATAAGAGAAACAGGTCGTTCCTTTAGAATTAGGATTCAAGAACATGCCGCTGACATCAAACACAATCGCACTCGTCCCTCAGCTCTCGCGGAACACTCAGATAAAACTAAACATCACATTTGTATTGAAGAAACCAAAATCCTTGCCAAGATAGATCACTATCACGATAGAAAATTCAGAGAAGCAATCGAAATTGAAAAACAACCTAATAATCTAAACAGAGATGATGGATGGAAAATTAGTCAAAATTGGATCCCTACCCTAGCCAATATGAATAATTCTAATTATTAATTTATAAACATTTTCCAGTCGGCTCTTATTAAATAAAAAATTAATAAACAAACAAACAATTAATTATTAAACAAACAAATAATTAATTATTAAAACAAACAATTATAATTTCTTAAATTTTATAATTCTTGATTACATTTTCAATAAGTCAGCTCCTTATAAAAACTTTTCAAGTATTTATATATATGTTATATCCTTTTTCCTTCATTTCTCACAAACGTTTTCCTGATGATGGACCACACTAGTTTGGTCCGAAACGTCGAAAATCAAAAAACCTATGCGATTAATCCGAAAGAATTCTCTGATCAATTCCACATTGTGTTCCTAATAACTTCATATATGAGGTTATGTTAATTCTTCAATAGATGCTTAGATAAAGGGCTTGCAGGCATTTACTCTCTCGGATGGTTACATTTATTGATGTCAAGATAGGATTCATGATAAACTGTATATTTTGCACAGTGAGACGTATGATAGGATGTATATTTTTCATAATTTTTGCAGGCGTAGTCTAAACGTTTTACCTTTTGGTCTTTTCCAACAACCACCATCGAAATCCGGTTATATAATTTTTGGTGAAATCACAATTTTTCATTGCTTAAATTGCTTTTTTGAATGCATAATGGATTCAACGACATGAAAAACCCCTAGAGCACTCAGATTCTACGGTCCCAACAACTCAATCCTACAATTTCAACAATTTATGGTCGGATTTCGAGCAAAGTTAGTAGGAAAATATTCCCAAAAAAAGACCAAAAGGTAGAACGTTTAGACTACATTTTTGCAGATGACTAGGGGACTTTCCAAAACACTGTCTTGCCTGTGTTGATTTTACCCCTACAACTCAGTGACTGAAATAATTGCCAATAATTTACTAAAACACAGAAATTATACTAGCTGATATAATTCTGGAAATTATGCAAATTACCTACAACTAAGTTATAAATCAGATTTTTAACAACAGAAGCAACACAGAAATCACACACATAAATTTGGACAACACAGGAATTACCCTGGAAACCCTAGTGTGGGGAAAACCAGCAAAGAGGAGGCTTTATTGTGGGCATCCAAGAGAAATTACAGCAGCAGAAAATAGAAATTTCTTACAGAAATTTACAACAAACTTTCTCACTCCTTCAAAGCTAAAAAACAGCCCAGCAAAACTGTTGTATGGCCCAAGTACAAAGCACCCAGTATTGCCCAGTAAGTATAACAAGTGTACAGCCTTAGTACAGCCCAGTACGACCTGCACAACAGCTAGTAAGTACAGCCTATGTATGGCCTGGCTGGCTGAAGAATTTTGGCCCAGATTTGGCTTGCTGCTACTTGAAGAAAAAAGCCCAGAAATCAGCATGTAGAATGCTTCTCTCTTGGTCCTGAGTTCGGCCTCCTTGGCTACCTAGAATGGTCCTGATTTGACCTCCACTGGTTGCTCCAAACTAGCCCAGAACTCGCCCTCTGCCTCAACTGCTAGCTCACTGCCTTCTCTTTCCCAAGCGCCCCTCTTGCTCTCACTTGCTCAACCTCACAAATGAGAATGTATTATGTCCTCTCACCCTCAGCCTCCCTTTATCTCCCTAGCAACCTCCCATCCTCTTTAACATGTGTGCCAAGGCTTGGCCTCAATGGCTGAGAGTTGTGGCTGTTGGACCCCACTCTCCACTAGGAGGTGCACCCCCCTTGGACAGGGACCCACACTCCACTAGCAGCCACCTTAGAGGTGCACCCTCCTTGGTCTAGGTCCCACAAACCACCCAGCCACCTTCATGAGGTGCACCCTCTCTCCCTGGGCCCCACATTCCACTCAAGGAGAATTTGTTGCAAGCCTAAACCTAAGGATGAGATAAAACAAATTGATCTAGGTTAATTAAGGTGTCCTTCAGTTGGCCTAGGACAAAAGGCACAGCTGAGACACCAAACCGAGCTAAAACTAACACTCCCTCTTAGCAAGGAAGGTGTCTCTACCAAGATGAATCTCTAATCCAATCAAATATGTTGTTGTTGTAGTTGCTCCCTCTGAACCGGAAGATCCACCTACTACTTCTGCTGCACTCTGATCTGAAGTGTTGTTCCGCTCAGCCATCAATGTCAATTCATACCAACTGACTTTCTTTGACACTGATCTCTGGTCCAAGATTCCCATGGACCCACCTAAAGGTTGTCCCAGCACCCTATACATCATACCTTGCCTGATACCAAGCCTCACTTTTGCATCCAAGGCCACTCCCTCTGTCTGTATGAGCACATGTCCATCAGCGAACATTACATCATACCCCATATCCTCCAAAGATGATATAGAGAGCAAGTTAACCTTCAGCTCTGGCACATACATCACCTCATCCACCTCTAAAGACACTCCCGCCTTTATTGCATGCTTGGTGCATGCCCCATTCTTCACATGGCAGTTTGAGCCCGTCTACGAAACATTAAGGAACATTGACCTCATTTCCGTCATATGGTGAGATGACCCACTGTCCACGAACCATGCCTTGTTGTCCTCAAACTCAGCCAATCTGCGGCTGCTAGAAAGAGTGGCAACCAGAGAAAATTTGTCCTCGAATTTCTCTGCAAACGCATCCATCTCAGTAGATGATGTAGTTGATACCTCTGACTCCTTGTTAGGGCACTTGCTGGCATAGTGGCCAGTTTTGTGACATACAAAGCATCTAACTCTTCCCATGTCCCTGGAGCCTCTCGCTCCACTGCTCTTCTTTGCATGAAAAGGCACATTCTCCTCCTCCTCACTCTTCGGCTGACTAGCCTAAGATGCATCCACTCGCAGCTCCTCCTGGGTGAATTTGTCCCACAACCTCTCTTAGTCAGGGAGTCTCTCCCGTGCAACCACCCCTCAGACAAACACGTCCCACTGTTTGGTGAAGCCATTCAAGGTTGCCCTCACCAGCTCGGTCTCGTCCACGGTCTCTCCCATTGCTGCAACTTCATCTCGAATTTGAGTGAACTTTGTGAGGTAAGTGACCATCGACTCTCCCTTGGCCATCTTCGTGCTTCTCATCTTCTCTCTGAGTAGCATCTTTCTACTTTGGTTGTCAGACTGGTATAGCTTTGCCAGGGCCTCCCACATTTCCCTTGTTGTCTTCTTGCCAGACAAATGTGGAATAATGTGGTCCTTAACACCATCCACAAGCATCCTTCTGGCCTTGACAGCCTTCTTGGCATGGGAAACTAGTTGTACTGGATCAGTAGGGGCTGCCATTTTGCCTACTGCAATTTCCAGCAGCTCATTCTCCTCCAACACCAAGCTAAGTTGCTCCCTCCAAGGACAGAAATTTGAGGCTCCATCCAACCTGTCCTCAACCCTCGAGCTTGCACTGGCCATTTTAGTCTGGTGTCCTGTTTTCACCCACACAACCTGGTCTTTTGTCCCACTTGTTGATTTACCCTTGTTGGTCTGCACAGCAAGTCACTAGGTTCTTTCTATACTCAGAGATTGCGCAATGATACCATGTTGATTTTACCCCTATAACTCAGTCACTGAAATAATTACCGATAATTTAAAAAAACACAAAAATTATACTAGATGATATAATTTTGGAAATTATGCAGATTACCTACAGCTAAGTTATAAATCAGATTTTTAACAGTAGAAGCAACACAAAAATCACACACATAAATTTGGACAACACAGGAATTACCCTGGAAACTCCAGTGTGGGGAAAACTAGCAAAGAGGGGGCTTTATTGTGGGCGTCCAAGAGATATTACAGCAGCAGAAAATTGAAATTTCTTACAGAAATTTATAATAAACTTTCTCACTCCTTCTCAGCTAAAAAAGAAAAATTGTTGTATGGCCCAAGTACAAAGCGCCCAGTACTACCCAGTTAGTACAGCAAGTGTACGGCCTTAGTACAACCCAATACAGCCTGCACAGTTAAAATTAAGCAGCTGCAAGAGCCATTCTCCGAGAGGATGGCATAAGACCCTAATTGAGATCTAGGGCCCCCAGTACACTCCTGGGGTTCTTGGTCTAGGACCAAGCAGTTAGAAGCATGGCAAAACACCTTGGTGAGGGCCCCCAGTGTATTGTTGGGGTTCTTGGTCAAGGACCAAGCAGTTGATGATGTAAGTCTCTAGATGTGTTATAGGGCCCCTGGATGTGTTCCAGGGAATCCTTGCTCGGTACTTAGATTGATCCTTGGTTGTGTACCTTGGAGGATATAAGTCCCTAGATGTGTTCTAGGGCCGCTGGATGTGTTCCAGGGAATCCTTGTTGGATTGATCCTTGGTTGTGTACCTTGGTGGATAAGACCCTAGTGGTGATCTAGGGCCCCCAGATGTGTTCTGGGGTATCCTGGTCTAGGACCAGGTGGTTCTTGGTTAAAAGCCGAGACGAGATGATGTGTGATCTTCTTCTCTCTCGGGATGGTTCTGTTGACCTCAAAATATCACCTTCGAGATTTGGATGGTCAAAGGGCCAGTCTCTTTGTTAAATTTATAGCAGCTGCAAGAGCCATTCTCCGGGAGGATGGCAAAGACCCTAGTTGAGATCTAGGGCCCCCAGTGCACACCTGGGGTACTTGGTCTAGGACCAAACAGTCAGTGCCATGGCAAAAGACCCTTGTTAGGGCCCCCAGTATATGGCTGGGGTTCTTGGTCTGGGACCAAGCAGTTAAAGCCCCTAGATATGTCTAGGGCCCCTGGACATGGTCCAGGGTACCCATGCCTGGGGCATGGATTTCTTGGTCTGGGACCAAACAGTTAAAGCCCTTAGATATGTCTAGGGCCCCTGGACATGGTCTAGGGTACCCATGCCTGGGGCATGGGTTGATCCTTGGTCTTGCACCTTGGTGGATAAGACCCCAGAAATGTTCTGGGGCAACTTGATCTTCGATCAGGTACTTTGTGGGTATATGACCCTCCTTGAAGGTGGGCATGACCACATAAGGGATGTATTCCATATGCAATGATGATAAAGTTAATAAGGTCACCTTGAATATGAATGAACAAGTAGTGCCACCAAGCTACCCTACCTAAACCCTCCTTTACACTTGCTTGTGTTGGATTGGGGTTTTATGTTGTGTTTGTCTTAAGGGTTAAATAAAGTTTAAATTAAAATGTTAATTATACCATGTTTAAATTATTTAATTTAAACATGTTATTTTTAATAATTATTATTTTAATTTAATTCCTATTATTTGTACCCTAGCCTAAACTATAAATAAACCCCCCCCCCTTACCTTTCATAACTCACCTTTTTATTTATGTTCTTGAGCTCTTAAGGTGAGCGGATCCTCTCCTTGTTGCGGCCCTTCTTATCATCTATTGTTGGAGTATTTTCTCCTTGTTGCGGCTCTTTGTCTGCTGTTGGAGTGTTTTGTTGCAGCCCCTTATCTACTGTTGTTGGTGTGGCTATGTGTTGCGGCTCTTTGTCTGCTGTTGGAGTGTTTTGTTGTGGCCCTCTCCTTGTCTGCTGTGTGGTGCGGCCTCTTGTCTACGGTTGTGGTGTAGCTGTGTGGTGCGGCTCCCCTTTACTACTGTTGTTGTGTGGCTGTTGTGGTGCGGCCCCTTTTGAAGACTGTTGTGTTGGGTACAGCTCTCCCTTTTGAGGACTGTTGTGTGATGAAGCTCCCTTTGTGGACTTTATGAGTGCGGCCCTCCTTTGCAGCTATCCAGACCTATCCTGTGTTGAGCCACAACCTCCTTTAAGCTAATTTTGTGTGAGAGTTTTATCAACAAAATTTCTGTGTGAGGGTTTGGGTGTTTGAAACCTCTGTTGAGGGTTTGGGTGTCCTATCTACTTGGTGGCAAGAAAGACTTTCTTCTCTTGGCAAGAGATCCAACCTATATGGTGGATCTATGAGCTAGACTTTGTCTGAGCATAATAACAAATGGTACTGCATCTCTAGAGTGTGGCTGTGACATCTTCAAAGGTAAGACTTCAGGGCAAGGTAAGTTATCTATTCAGTTCATCATTGTCAGATCTGGATTTTGCTTTGAGTCTTTGTTTTGATCTATCTAGATTTATGTATCAGCATTGAATGTTATCAGATCTGGACTGTGTATTGAGTTTAGTTCTCACTCCTTGTTTCTAAAGTTTGGTTTGTTGTTCATGATCAAATTGTGTTTATTTTGAGTTTTAGATCTGTTAAGGTTTACACCAGCATTATAGATCAGAACCTTTGTTTATTCTAGATCTACTATTTAATGAAATAACTAAACTATCTTAGATCTGAGCACACATGTTTGTTTTCTCTGTTCAAGTAGTGTGGAGTTGTTTTCTGGATATAAGATCTAGTTGTCATTCTCACTGAAAATTAAAATACACTTTTGTTCTGCTTTACTACCCTAATTCTAACACTCTCCTTTCAGGCTGGCATTCAGAGGTTCTTCTTGATAGCACAGGACCATCATTTAGAGGTCTTCCAAGCACAGTGATCCTTGTTCTCGTCAGTTAGAGGATGGTTTCTTACAAGTGTTGAGTTCAGAGCTTGTTTCAGTGATTTCTGAGTTATTACAGGATGAGATTTCAGTTCTAGGTTCGAGTATGAGAGACTTACAGCATTATGGGACACTTCTTGCCCATGAGGATCTTATTGACCCCTCACATTAGTTATTTGACAGCATATTCTTACTCCTTGTCCAATTTTGCTTCCAATGAGTATAAACTTGATGGTATTTGGACAACTTGCTTTTTGGATGATGAGGTGGCACAGGTGATGAGGTGGCAACCCATGTGGGGCCCACACGCCTAAATCTGGGTCATTTTTCTTCCTAAAACTGGGCCCACTAAGGCGCCCAACACTTGCTAAATGAAAACTGAATAAAATAAAGAAGTTTCCCAAAGTCATAAAGCATTCTAAAGCAAATCAAAAGTCAAACTGGGTGAGTTGTCTCCTTTCTATTTTAGCTTTAGCTTTCTGCTTTAGCTTTTAGCCTTTAACTTTTATCTTTTTCCTTTCCCAGCTTTCCACTTTTCCTACTTTAGCTTTTGCTTTATCTTTCCACTTTTTCCCTTTCCCAACTTTCCACTTTTCCTGCTTTAGCTTTCCACTTTTTCCTTTTCTCCCTTTTTCGTCCATTCTATCACTCATGCACCATATTTCTCTCCATGAGGTGTGCCCCTCTTACCTTTTTGGCCACAACTTCTCCATACCTAACCAGTTTTGACCCATTCGACCTCCATTCTCCTCCAGATAACCCCCAGATTTGGCTAGATTGCTTGGGAAAGGTGCGCTAAGCCAGTTTTAGCAGGTTTTCATGCAGTGACACATGGCAGATGAACAGATTGACACATGGGCGTTGGATATTGGACAGCTTTTGGCCCAGTTTGGAAACATCAGGGCGAATTCTTCATGCGGTTAGCTATATATGCAGCATGCTTCCACAGTTTACAATTTGATCACTTTATTGCAGGAGCATTACTACTCTCTCATTCTATTCTATCTCTCATTCTAGCTTCAAATTTTCAGATTCTTGGAGATTATTATAACAGTTCATGGCTTTTCTCTGTGATGGAGCCATTCCTCTGATTTGACATGAATAAAGAGTCTTATGTGTTGATTTTGGCCTAGATTCTTGTTGTTGCATTGGGTTTTGAACAAATTGCAGGTTTCTTGAAGCTCATCCTTCACTGAGGGTCGATTTGGCACCATTGGAGTGTTCTTTTCTTGCTGATTTCTTTCTTTTTACATTCTATTGGTTCACTCCGCTTAGGGTTTTCCACTAAAATTTGTCTAAAATCAAATGTTATGCAAGTTTTGGGTGAGGTTATCTAACCCTCATTCCAAAACCATTTTGTGCTTGTTGATTTGTGTTTTTGCAGGTCAGATTTCATCCATCAAGTAGCACGCCCTAGGGTAGCTTCCTTGTGGTTGGCATGCATCATCCCAAAACGAAAGGGGTGTTATCATTCGTGACCTTAGGATCCACCCCTGAATTAAGCCTAGTTTGATTCCCTCAACCTACAATCGACCTAAAAGCCTAGGGTGTCAAGTTTAGTCTTAACAAATTGGCATCGTTGCCAAGGAAGAAGTTCTAATCCCTGGTAGACGACATTTTGGTGAGTTTTAGTTCACCTGACGACTCCACAAAGATCTAAAGCAACTCCACTGAGGACCTTGCGTAGATCAGCCCATTTAAACCCAACCCCACAGATCCTTGTTGCAGATCTGCATATTTCCTCATCTTCATCATCTGCACAAGCCCTACTTCCTCCTACCCCTGTTGCACAAGTGAATCCTTTGCTTTAACCAGTTTTCCCAATGGCAGGAGCAAACCAACCTAGGATTGCCTTCACGCTCAACATGTATGCGCCCTTGAACTTGGCCAACGTTGCAAATCCTTTGAATGCTTTTCCTGCTGGAAATTATGGCAAATACATGCCTAAATTTGTGGGAACAATGCCATCACTGCAGAATCACACATCAAAGATTGCTTGGAGTATCTGGAAAACATAGGTGTGACTGAGGAAGATGTGGTCATGAGGCTTTTTGCGCAGTCACTAACTTTGGATGTGAGAGATTGGTACAAAGCGCTTGCAGTGAACAGTATTGATGGTTGGAATACTTTTCATGACAGATTCATGGACAAATGATCTCACAAACAGGACAATGCTTTTCTCCTTAAATCTTTTTCCTTGATTAAGAAAGATGAAAACGAATCCATGGAAGAATTTAATTCACATTTTATGAAAGCTTATTATAAGATTCCACATATTGTTAGTCCTAATCCTGCTAGTGCTTTAATCTTTTATATTGAACAGTTTGATGGATTATTTGGTGTTTTCTTGAAACAGAAAGAACCACGCGATCTGGAAAGTGCTTTCAAGGAAGCCCTCAAGATGGAGAAGCATTTTGTCCATGCAAATCAAGCCAAGGTTTCATTACAAGAGTTGCTAGACCCACAAGGCCGAAAGGTATCGCAAACCCCTTCTCCATCTCTTGCTCAACCTCTTTTGGAACTTAAGAAAGAACCCAAAAAAGAAGAGGATGACTTATCTAGTAATCCCCAAGTCGTGAGCCTACTGCAAGACCTTGTCCAGAATCTTAATATCCAAGATAAACCCTCCCATCCATCTACTTCATCCCAAAGAACTTTCAATCAACAGAGGAGAAACTTTCAGGCCCATAGGAATTTTGAAAACCCTAAAAACCCAAATCCAGCTCCAGGAGCAAACTTTGTAGGGCAAAACTCACTTTTCTCAAGCCCTTACTGTAGAGCTTGTGACATGCCTCATCCTGAGGATACTTGCCAGCTATTTGCCCAATATGCACATGTCTTCCTAGGATCAGATAGTCATGAGGACCACATGGTCAACATGACGGGAGAACTCCATGAGGAGTTGGAAGACTCTCGAGAGCACCCTTATGCATCCTCATTAGAAATCCAATCTCATAACAGAGGTGTTTTTCAAATTGACTCTTCCCTTCACCAAGAAGCCAAGTCCACTTTAGATTCGCCTGTTGCATGGCCTGCTCGGAGAGAGGAAATCCAAAAGGCTAAGGAGGTGCGCATGGCCAGGTTAGAAGAGCTCCAAAGACAGTATGTTAGAAGGAACAAAGCCAAATATCCCCACACTTCCAAGGAGCCATCCTCATCAAACCAGAAAGGAAATCAAGCCACAAATGCTCTTTTACCAACTCCACAAGGTCCCAAACGAAATGTCCCATCTTTCTTTGACCAAAACAGAAATGGACAGCCAACAAGGAATGTTTCCAGCAGCGGTACAACCACAAATCAGCAAGCTGTCCAAGGTAAATATGCTACAAATCAGCAAGTTATTCAAGGTAAATCTGCGCCAAATCAGCAAACAGTTCAAGGTAATGTTGTTGCCCCTAATGCTGATTTTTCATGTTTTTCTATTGAGGCTGAATTAGCTAAGGTAAAGATCCCTATTCCCCTCAAAGAGATAGCAAAAAACCCTTCTTATCACCAATCCATTTCGAAATTTATGGGCTGTCCTGTAGATGAAGCTAATCTAAATGATGAGATTCCTGAAATTTTCTTAGGGACAAACAGGCGAGAGAAAAAACACATGCCTTTTTTCATGTCTTTACAAATTAATGGTTTAATTTTAAGGAATTGCATGCTTGATTCAGGTGCTTCAACTAACATTATGACATTAGAAGTAATGAATTAGTTAGGCTTGCAAATTACTAAGCCCTATAGAAATGTTAAAGCAATGGATGCTAAAGAAGTTGAATGCCTTGGTATTATCAAAGACTTACAATTTTGATTGCTTGCATGTCCACAGAGGCGCATGGTTATGGATGTGGTGATCATTGACTACCCTACTCAGTGGGTAATGCTTTTGTCTCGCAAATGGTGCACAGATGTGGGGGGATCCCTGCAGATGAAATTGACTTATGCTGACATTCTGGTGAAGGACAACATAAAGATCCATGTCTTCAAAGAACAGAAGATGCTCCACAATGTGGAGGACCCAAAGGTAGGAGACAATGACCTTATGTATCCTGACATCAAAGAACCCGAGGCCAAGGAGGGGGATCTAGGAAACTACATGCTTACGGGTAATGTAGATCTCTCTATTCCTGTTGTTCCAGAATATGAGCCCAATCAGGTATGGCTTATGCAGTTTGATGGTTCTAGTTCTTACATTGCAGTTGGCGCAGGTATATTTTTCACTGCACCTAACGGTATGATTTATCCATTCTCTTATCGCTTAGAGTTTCCATGCACTAACAATATGGCCAAGTATGAGGCTTTGTTGCTAGGTTTGAAGAAAGCGAGGTAAATGGGGGTAAAATCCCTTAGAGTGGAGGGAGATTCCGAATTGATTGTGAAACAGGTACGCAAAGAATGTGAAGGAAGACATCCACGCATGAGAAGGTACATGAATGCGGTATGGGATGAAATTGAATTATTTGATGCATTTAATATTTCTCATATTGGAAGAGAGATAAATAGGGAGGCTGATGCTCTTGCTAGATCGACCACTTTGTTTGATCCCACTCTTGCTAATCCATATATCCGACATTTAGTTGAGTTATCTTTTCGCCCGCATGTTCCTGATAACATTACTACTATGCAAGTTTTTGATGATGAGGAGAAAATTTTAAACTTTATGCATGGTGAGAAAGACTTTTCTGATTGTTTGATTGATGAGGTGCAGGATGGGAAGGAGATTCCTGTGATTCAATTGAGATCTAATCATATACCTGCTGGATTAGTTCCTCTTGAAAATATGTTTGATAGATCAGATAGGTTTCTGAATAAGATGAAGAAAACTGATACAGTTGATGTTTCCTCGCAGGTTGATGACGTAAATGTGGGTTTTGAGGAGTCTCCTTGCTACATCAAAATAGGTAAAGCATGCACAGAGAAAGAACGAAAAGAGATCATCAGTTTGGTACATGAGTATAAGGATGTTTTCACTTGGTCGTACGACGAGTTGAAGACTTTTGACCAGAACATCCTTAACCACGAGATCCCTCTCCAAGTAGATGCCAAACCATTCAGACAGAGACTCAGATTCATAAACCCCAAAGTTGCCCCGACCATTCAGAAAGAGCTGCAAAAGCTATATGAAGCAAAAATCATTAAGCAGATCAGGTATTTCGAGTGGGTGTCAAACGTTGTAGCAGTGAGGAAGAAGAACGAGAAAATTAGAGTATGAATTGATTTCAGGAACCTAAATAGGGCATGCTTAAAAGACAACTATCCTTTGCCCAGCATGGACCACTTACTACAGATAGTTACAGGTTCATAGATGATGTCCACACTTGATGGATTTTCAGGTTACAACCAGGTTGCAGTGGCCAGAAAGGATCGCCACAAAACCGCTTTTCTTACTCCTTGGGGCACTTACTCTTACATCAGGATGCCTTTTGGCCTGATAAACGTTGGTGCAACATTCCAGCGAGTTATGGATCATGCATTTAAAGATTTTTTATTTAAATTCATAGTTGTTTATCAGGATGATATTACTGTGTATTCTAAAAAGAGGTCTGATTATATCTCTCATTTGCGTGCTACTTTTGACAGGTGCAGGAAGTTGACATTTCACTCAATCCCAAGAAGTCTTTCATGGGTATGTTTGAGGCCAAACTATTGGGCCATATTGTTTCAAAAGAAGGAGTGTGAATCGATCCTGAAAGGGTCAGTGGCATACAGGAAGTTCCCTTGCCTGGTACTATAAAAGGTATTCAATATTTTCTTGGACGAGTGAACTTTGTGCGCAGATTTACCCCCAACTTTGCAGAGATCGTAAAGCCTATTACAGATATGCTGAAGAAGGGGCATGACATGGTTTGGAGGGAAGAAGGGAAGCAAGCTTTCAAGAGCATCAAACAGGCTCTTTCTCACTCTCCTACTTTAGCTAGTCCTGATTATGCACATGATTTTCAGATATTTTATTTTGCATCTGATCAGACTATTGCTTGTGTTTTATTGCAAAAAAACCCAGATGGGCATGAGCAGTTGATTGCATATATGAGTCGGTTCTTGCAGGGATCTGAGCTCAAATACAAGTCCATGGAGAAACATGCCTATGCTATGGTCAAAGGATTGGCCCATTTCAGGCCTTATTTTTGGAACTCACACATTGTAGCATACGTCCTTTTTCTTGAAGTCAAAGATATATTGGCTCAAAAGGAGTGTTCAGGAAACAGAGGGTTGCGGGTGACAAAAATACAAGAGTATGACCTTGAGGTAAAGATTATTAAAATTGTTAAAGGTCAAGGACTAGCTGCACTAATAACTAAGAAGGACTTGGAACCTGAGGTAATTAATCAAGTAAATTTTATTTCTGATAATTTGCAAGTTTCTAAATGGTATCGTGATATTATCTTTTACTTGCAAAATTTTTCATGTCCTTCTAACTTCAGTAAGACGCAGAAGTGATCTCTACAGCTCCGTGTTGTTAAGTGTTGTCTTTGGCAAGATCGCTTGGGATGGAGGAGCCCTCATGGGCTGATTTTGAGATGTGTTTTACCGCATGAGACAATTCAGATCATGACTGAGTTGCATGCGGGGGTATGTGGTGGTCATTTTTCTGGTAGGACCACGGCCCATAAGATTATGTGTGCCGGATACTATTGGTCGACTCTATTCAGAGATACTCATACTTTCATCCGCGCATGCAAGCCTTGTCAAAGGTTTGAGGGAAAGAAGAGACTGCCCGCATTGCCCTTATATCTAGTTGTGATAGAGGCCCCCTTCCAACAGTGGAGGTTGGACTTTATTGGACAGATTCCACAGGTTTCTAGTGCTGGCCATTCTTGGATATTGGCAGCTACTGATTACTTCACTAGATGGGTGGAATCCATTCAGCTCAGGACGTCATCCTCTGTTGCCATTATTCGATTCATGGAGGAGAATATCCTCACTCGATTCGGAGTCCCTAGGAAGATTACGACTGATAATGCCAGTGTATTTAGATCAGTCGAGTGGGTGGCTTTCTACTTGAGGTTTTGTATCACTCTAGCAACTAGCCCATTTGGCTAACTACTACCCACGGGGTAATGGATTGGCAGAGTCCTCAAACAAGAACTTGATCAGGATAATCAGAAGAACAGTCGGTGAAAACAAGAGAGCTTGGGATAGCAATCTCAAGTATGCACTGTCAGCTGACAGAGTGACAAAGAAGTAGTCAACTGGTAAAGCACCCTTCGAGTTGGTCTATGGTGTTGATGTAGTACTACCAATTAACTTGACGATTCCCATCCATAAGCTGATTAGAGAGTTCGCTACAGATGGGTAGGCCTTGCATGGCCGATTTGATGATCTAGTTCAACTTGAGGAGGATAGATCAGAGGCTTTGACACATTTCATTGACCATCAGAGACAAGTAAAGAAAGCCTTTTATAAGAGAGCTAAAGGAAAGGTGTTCCATGTTGGTGATTTCGTCTTGTTGTGGGACAAGAGAAGATAAGTCAGGAGACCACAGTAAGTTTGATAGTTTGTGGTTGGGTCCATTAAGTGTCCATGCTTCAGTGGGGCCCAACACTTTTCAGCTTGCCGACTTGGATGGTGATGTCATGCAGCTGTCTGTCAATGGGCAGCGTCTTAAACACTTTTTCCAATGAAGAGTTTAACCCCTTCAACATTTTTGGGTACTTGTGGGCATTAGTTTAGATGTTTGTTCTTTTCATTTACTGTCACTTTGCTTTGCCTAGCATAGATTCCATTGCTACTTTCCAATTTTCAGTCTAGACTAGATTCGTTGGCCCACTATCCCTTTGCCAGCATGTGGTTTGAGTTGTGATAGATTAGGACTTTTCTTTGCTTTACTTCATGCTTCCTAGGAAGACTTTCTGCTTTCCAGAGATGTTATGCTTGTCAGAAGCCTTTCCTACTTATCAGTGGCCTCATGCCAGATGTTGTGTCAGCCTAGATTGCCAGTCTAAATGAGGGATCCTTTTTTCATCACCTAAGCATAGAGTTTAGGGGGGTAGGATGAAAGACATAGGTGATTGTGTCCATCTTTTCATCATTGCTTCATTGATTTTTACCATCTTACAAAGTCCCCTCATCTAGCATAGGGATATGATATCGAGTTTGAGTTGTTTGACCCACCACACATTTTGATTCACCTTGTTCACTTTGCACTGGGGAAGGAGAGTCATCATTGCTTCTTTTTCAGTATGTTGCCTTGTATCGACATCAACACCTTATCTACATGCAACCCAGGAGTGTTGAACACCTTAATGGCTATAAGGCTCATTGGCGACCGTTTCGCACTTGACATGGTTGAGTATCATTGGGCCCTGATTAGGTGACTCTTGTCATGATTCGACTCCAGATCATTTTTCATCATGACAGAGTGTTCATGCCTTAGGCCCCATTGTCATCATTGGTGGGTGACCTTCGCACTTGGCAGGGGCTTACCTTATTGGCCTTTGACTAAGTGACTGCCTCTTTTGTGTCGACATCAGCGCATCTACCACACAAAGCAGTGCATTGGTTGCCGAGTAGCAACAGTTTCAGAGTGTAGCAGTTTTCAGACCATATTTTCATCTCATGTGATTTTTAGAGGCATTCTGGTATGAGTTTCATGGTTTATAGGGCTTGACTCCATGGCCCAATAGAACAATTATTGGTATTAGTCAGCAAGTGTTACAATTATCAGTTTGATTCCTTTGGCATCAGTTTCTCAACATCGTGGGCATTGGATGGTTTTGGTTGCAGACGTGAGTTCTCGGTTCTCGAGACCCGCAGGGGATCCCTCCCCTGTGAGTCACCATTTGTTGACCCCAAAATCTCACCTTTGCGATTTGGATGGTCAAAGGGCCAATCTCTCCTTTCAGGCTGGCATTCAGAGGTTCTTCTTGATAGCACAAAACCATCATTCAGAGCTCTTCCAGGCACAGTGATCCTTGTTCTGGTTAGTTAGAGGATGGTTTCTTACAGGTGTTGAGCTCAGAGCTTGTTTCAGTGATTTTTGAGTTATTACAGGATGAGATTTCAGTTCTAGGTTTGAGTATGAGAGACTTGCAGCATTATGGGACACTTCTTGCCCATGAGGATCTTATTGACCCCTCACATTAGTTATTTGACAGCATATTCTTACTCCTTGTCCAATTTTGCTTCCAATGAGTATAAACTTGATGGTATTTGGACAACCTGCTTTTTGGATGATGAGGTGGCACAGGTGATGACGTGGCAGGGTGAGGTGGAAACCCATGTGGGGCCCACACGCCTAAATCTGGGTCCTTTTTCCTCCTAAAATTGGGCCCACTAAGGCGCCCAACACTTGCTAAATGAAAAATAGATAAAATAAAGAAGTTTCCCAAAGTCATAAAGCAAGTCAAAAAGTCAAACTGGGTGAGTTGTCTCCTTCTATTTTAGTTTTAGCTTTCTGCTTTAGCTTTTAGCCTTTAACTTTTATCGTTTTCCTTTCCCAGCTTTCCACTTTTCCTGCTTTAGCTTTTTCTTTAACTTTCCACTTTTTCCCTTTCACAGCTTTCCACTTTTTCCCTTTCACAGCTTTCCACTTTTCCTGCTTTAGCTTTTGCTTTAGCTTTCCACTTTTTTCTTTTCTCCCTTTTTCTTCCATTCTGTCACTCATGCGCCCTATTTCTCTCCATGAGGTGTGCCCCTCTTACCTTTTTGGCCACAACTTCTCCATACCTAACCAATTTTGACCCATTCGGCCTCCATTCTCCTCCATAAAACCCCCAGATTTGGCTAGATTGCTTGGGAAAGGTGCGCTAAGCCAGTTTTAGCAGGATTTCATGCAGTGACACATGGAAGATGGACAGATTGACACATGGGCATTGGATATTGGACAGCTTTTGGCCCAGTTTGGAAACATCAGGGCGAATTCTTCATGCAGTTAGCTATATATGCAGCATGTTTCCACATTTACAGTTTGATCACTCTATTGCAAGAGCATTACTACTCTCTCATTCTATTCTATCTCTCATTCTAGCTTCAGATTCTCAGATTCTTGGAGATTATTGTAGTAGTTCGTGGCTTTTCTCTGTGATGGAGCCATTCCTCTGATTTGACATGAATAAAGAGTCTTATGTGTTGACTTTGGCCTAGATTCTTGTTGTTGCGTTGGGTTTCTAACAAATTGCAGGTTTCTTGAAGCTCATCCTTCACTGAGGGTCGATTTGGCACCATTGGAGTGTTCTTTTCTTGCTGATTTCTTTCTTTTTACATTCTATTGGTTTGCTCTGCTTAGGGTTTCCAGTAAAATTTATCTAAAATCAAATTTTATGCAAGTTTTAGGTAAGGTTATCTAACCCTCATTCCAAAACCATTTTGTGCTTGCTGATTTGTGTTTTTGTAGGTCAGATTTCATCCATCAAGCAGCACGCCCTAGGGTAGCCTCCCTGTGGTTGGTATGCACCAGCCCAAAACGAGAGGGGTGTTATCATTCGTGACCTTAGGATCCACCCCTGAATTAAGCCTAGTTTGATTCCCTCATCCTACAATCGACCTAAAAGCCTAGGGTGTCAAGTTTAGTCTTAACAGGTCCATGAGACCTAGGAGCAGTTAAGAAGAAGGACATGATCACATCAGTGACATTCCTCTTATGTTGGGATGATAAAAGCTTATAAGTTATCATGAGACTTATGTGGACATCTTGCCATTAAAGAAGACCCCTTTGACTTTGTCTTGTTGCCTTCCCTTGCTTAGGCCACGTCCTTCTCAATATTTATTGTGGTGTTGGTCTTTTCTAGTCGCTTTGACTTGTTGACTTTATAATTAATATTTTTATTAATTAAAATATTAATTATTTTTAATTGGGTTTTAATTAACCCTAAAAGGTAGGGTTAATTTATTTAACCCTTACCCTCTTCCTCAACTATAAAAAGACCTTACCCCTCACTCATTCTTTCACTCATTCTTCCACACTCTATTCTTTTGGTCTGATTTTTGCTGCGGCTACTTCAGTTTGGTATTTTCTTTTTGGTGCGGCCTCCTTGGTGGACTTTCTCTTGTTGTTTTAAGGTGCGGCCTCCTTGGTGGACTTTCTCTTGTTGTTTTAAGGTGCGGCCTCCTTGGGGTATTGGTCTTGTGCTGGAGTAGGTTACGGTTGCCCTGTTGTTGGTCTCCTCTTGTTGGTTGAGGTAGAGCAGCCTCTCCCCTTGCTGCTAAAGGTGTCGCAGCCCCCTCCTCTCTCTCCTTTTAAGTTGTCGTTGCTCCTTCCAAGCTGTCACTGCTCCTCCTAGGCTGCCGCTAGCTCCTCTTTGACTGCCATTGGTGATCTTCAAGTGATGTTGCTGTCTTTACAGCCTCTAGGGTCTGTTAAGACAACCCTAAGACTGCTAACCTAAGCTACCCTTATTGTTATATATTTTGGACAGTCTTGATTGGATTGTTTGGGGTTTTTATATCAGCTCTAGACTTATGTTGATTGATCTTTGAGTTCTACCCTGCTCTTCTTGTGAAATGTACCTACTAATTTTTCTTTGATTTTTCTCTTAATCTGCTGTGTGAACACTTCATCAAACAGTTTGCTTCTCAGGAGAGTTTATGGGTATTGCTGATATAATATGTTCTCAACCAGTTTACACCCCCTTTGGAAAGGTATTTAGCATGTAACAATGATGACAATACTAGAGCAACAACGATGAAATCAACAGAAGAATATAGAAATATGTGACTGTTTATTTAGGTCTGGGAAATGAGCTGATACACCAATGATACATCACAAATCTTGTCTTCATATTACAGCATGACAGTAACAAAAACACTCTCTGACCTGTTAATAACAATGGCTGCCTGTAGATGTATGAAAATGCAACAAATAAGAAGATGTGGGAAATCTGAAAATAGAACCTTGTTACAGCAGTCGAATAGATGGTTGGAACAGCAGTCCAGAAGAAGATATTAGCCCAGATCTGATGGCAGCTTGACCCA
>ML778463.1:386129-430531 GCA_009831015.1 Picea engelmannii
AATCTTGCTAGGTCATTCTCTTCAAGAATGAGGCCAATCCTATACTTCCAGGCACGGAAGTTTTCCACTCCTTCTAACTTGTCAACAAGCTTAATGCTTGCAGACATCTTTACCTGGAGCTAGGAAAATGACCAAAAAATGAAGGTGCTCAAAATCAAAAACTAAACTTACCAAGAGGTGCGCTTGGCTGAGGCGAGTAGCCTGGTGTGTTTGAACTTTGGATCTGAGAAAATCCAACTTTTGCTCCTTCAAATTTGATCTGCGGATTTCTGGACTAGTACTTCTGGTACCTCTGGTACTCTGGTTCTTCTGGTACTTCTGGTACACTGGTTTTTTGGTACTTCTAGTACTTTGTGAAACTAGGGTTTCACTTTCCGGGAGATCCAGCCACTGAAAAGGTGCGCTGAGAGTGCCAAAGTGATCCTTAGAGGAGGGTGCACTTTTCTAGATGGTTTTGGGGCTGAAAAGCTTCACCATCAAAAAGCCCTAATTTTCATGTACAGCAACAGTGACGTTTTTCACTTGTGAAAGATGCTTCCTTCAACTTGGCTCTAATACCATGTTAATGTTTAAGCCATTATTATAGATGTTTGCATTTCATTAGATAACAATAGCATAATCCAAGATCACTGAGAAATACACAATCACAAGAGACACAGCATTTATCCTGGGAAACCCTCTAGGGGAAGAAAACCCAGCAAAACTTCCTTAATATAGATAGCCAATACAATGCCAAGAGATCTTTAAACCAATACAGAAAGTCCTCTCCTAGATATGCGCCACTTTCTCTCTCCTTCTCCGGTAGCAGATCTGAACTTGTCTCTCAAATGAGAAAGTGAGTTGTGTGTCTAAGTGAGGCGCTAACCTCCTTATATATACAAGTCTGGCACGTGTGAAGTGTCTCTTCACTGGCAAGGCTGACTTCTTAGACTGGGTGGGTAAACCCACCTTTATTATATTTATGGGTTTCTTTAATATCTGCTGGGGCCGACTTCTTATTCTACCTATTACAATTGTCTTCTGACCAATCCACAAAAGGGGATTTGGTCCTATTACAATAACCAACATGATCAATCCACAATGGGGATTGATCCTATGAATAATATATCAATAATAATAAGAATACTCTTTGCAGTTACATTATTTCAACATCTTGGATTCTCCAAGAGTATAGCAAATCCTAATCTTTATATAAAGATTGTGAAGAATCATCCTGTCATCTTGGTCTTATATGTGGATGATTTGTTCCTTACTAGAGAGGAACATCTAATAGCTCAAACTAAGAGGGAGTGATCAGCAGAATTTGAAATGAAGGACTTGGGTCTTATGCATTACTTTCTTGGCTTAGAGGTGTGGCAGAAACCTAGTGAGATCTTTCTCTCACAAAGCAAGTATGCAGTTGATGTGCTTCACAGATTTGGGATGTTGGACTGTAAGTCCATGACCACACCTATGATTTCTAACCTGAAGAAGTTACATGATCAAGCTACAGGTTCAGATCCAAAAGACCCTACCGTATATCGTCAGATTATTGGGTCCTTGATGTATCTAATACATACTAGACCGGACATTCGTTACGCAGTGAATGCCCTCAGCCAGTTCATGTGTGAAACGAAACATATTCATATGGTTGTTGTTAAGCATGTTCTCAGCTATGTTCGAGGAACTATAGCCTATGGGCTCAAATACACTACCAGTGGAGGGGTAATGCTTCATGGTTTTACAGATTCAGATTGGATGGGCAGTACAGTGGACCGGAAGAGTACTTTCGGATATTATTTCAGTTTGGGTTCAGCTATGATCTCCTGGTCCAGCGGGAAATAGGGCTCCATAGCCCAAAGCACTACAGAGGCAGAATACATTGCTTCCAATGCTGCTAGTAGAGAAGCAATGTGGCTCAAAAAGCTACTCTCAAATTGTTCAGTGTTGAGCTGGAACCCGCAGTGATTCACTGTGACAACCAGAGTTGTATAAATCTCTCTGAGAATCCTATGTTTCATGACAGATCGAAACACATTGAGATGAGAGATCACTATGTTCGAGACATGGTGCAGAAGAACATTTGCAGTATTCAGTATGTTCCGACGGTGGAACAAACTGCAGATATTTTGACCAAGCCTCTGTCGTTGACAAAGTTTGTGTACATTCAAGACAAGCTTGGTGTTGTTGAGAATGCCTCTCTTGCTGAGAGGGATTGTTAAAATTAAGCAACTGCAAGAGCCATTCTCCGGGAGGATGGCATAAGACCCTAGCTGAGATCTAGGGCCCCCAGTGCCCTCCTAGGGTTCTTGGTCTAGGACCAAGCAGTTAGAGCCATGACAAAAGACCCTAGTGAGGGCCCCCAGTGTATTGTTGGGGTTCTTGGTCAAGTACCAAGCAGTTTGATGATGTAAGTCCCGAGATGTGTTATAGGGCCCCTAGATGTGTTCCATGGAATCCTTGCTTGGTGCTTGGATTGATCTTTGGTTGTGTACCTTGGTGGATATAAGTCCCTAGATGTCTTCTAGGGCCCCTAGATGTGTTCCAGGGAATCCTTGTTGGATTGATCCTTGGTTGTGTACCTTGGTGGATAAGACCCTAGTGGTGATCTAGGGCCCCCAGATGTGTTTTGGGGTATCCTCGTCTAGGACCAGGTGGTTCTTGGCTAAAATTCAAGACAAGATGATGTGTGATCTTCTTCTCTCCCGGGATGGTCCATGAGACCTAGGAGCAGTTAAGAAGAAGGACATGATCACATCAGTGACATTCCTCTTATGTTGGGATGATAAAAGCTTATAAGTTATCATGAGACCTATGTGGACATCTTGCCATTAAAGAAGACCCCTTTGACTTTGTCTTGTTGCCTCCCCTTGCTTAGGCCACGTCCTTCTTAATGTTTATTGTGGTGTTGGTCTTTTCTAGTCACTTTGACTTGTTGACTTTATAATTAATATTTTTATTAATTAAAATAATAATTATTTTTAATTGGGTTTTAATTAACCCTAAAAGGTAGGGTTAATTTATTTAACCCTTACCCCCTTCCTCAACTATAAAAAGACCTCACCCCTCACTCATTCTTTCACTCATTCTTCCACACTCTATTCTCTTGGTCTGATTTTTGCTGCGGCTACTTTAGTTTGGTCTTTTTTTTTGGGTGCGGCCTCCTTGGTGGACTTTCTCTTGTTGTTTTAAGGTGCGGCCTCCTTGGGGTATTGGTCTTGTGCTGGTGTAGGTACGGCTGCCCTGTTGTTGGTCTCCTCTTGTTGGTTGAGGTAGAGCGGCCTCTCCCCTTGCTGCTAAAGGTGTCGCAGCCCCCTCCTCTCTCTCCTTCTAAGTTGTCGTTGCTCCTTCCAAGCTGCCGCTGCTCTTCCTAGGCTGCCACTAGCTCCTCTTTGACTATCATTGGTGATCTTCAAGTGTTGTTGTTGTCTTTACAGCCTCTAGGGTCTATTAAGACAGCCCTAAGACTGCTACCCTAAGCTGCCCTTATTGTTATATATTTTGGACTGTTTGGGGTTTTTATATCAGCCCTAGACTTATGTTGATTGGTCTTTGAGTTCTACCCTGCTCTTCTTGGCAAACTGTCCACATAGATCATGATGAGATCAAACCCTTGAGGGTTTGATCCATGACAATTATTAGCTTTTTCTGAGCATACAGAAAAGAGGACAGCAGCAAGCATCTAAGGTAAATCTGTTCTTTGTTTTGATCAAGGTAATGTTCAGTTTTTTGCTTTGCTAATTATCAGATCTGTTTATGTTAATGTTCAGAATTGTTTTTGTATTGCTAATGATCAGATCTATTCGTGTTCAGGTTTAGTTTATAATTGTTTTCTATGTGTATTATTTTTGTGTTTGATCTACTTCAGAAATATTGATTTGACTGCTGATCTATATGTACTGTATTGAATAAATTTAAAATAATATATTTGTTCTAGTTTTCCCTTAAATTCTAACATGCACAACAGCTGGTAAGTATGGCCTGTGTATGGCCTGGCTGGCTGAAGAATTTTGGCCCAGATTTGGCTTGCTGCTACTTGCAGAAAAAGACCAGAAATCGGCCTATAGAATGTTGCTCTCTTGGTCCTGAGTTCGGCCTCCTTGGCTGCCCAGAATGGTCCTGATTTGACCTCCACTGCCTACTCCAAACTAGCCCAAAACCCGTGCTCTGCCTCAACTGTTAGCTCACTGCTTTCTCTTGCCCAAGCACCCCTCTTGCTCTCACTTGCTCAACCTAACAAATGAGAATGTATTTTGTCCTCTCACCCTCAGCCTCCCTTTAACTCCCTAGCAGCCTCCCATCCTCTTTGACATGTGTGCCATGGCTTGGCCTCAATGGCTGAGAGTTGGGACTGCTGGACCCCACTCTCCACTAGGAGGTGCGCCCCCCTTGGACAAGGATCCACACTCCACTAGAAGCCACCTTAGAGGTGAGCCCTCCTTGGTCTGGGTCCCACAAACCACCCAGCCACCTTCATGAGGTGTGCCCGGGACCCAAACCACCCAGCCACCTTCATGAGGTGTGCCTTCTCTCCCTGGCCCCCACATTCCACTCAAGGAGGAATTTGCTGCAAACCTAAACCTAAGGCTGAGATAAACAAACTGATCTGGTTAATTAAGGTGTCCCTCAGCTGGCCTAGGACAAAAGGCACAGCTGAGACACCAAACCGAGCTAGCTAAAACTAACAGCCTGAAAATCAATTTTTAACAGATTATTTTATTGCCAGTCGTGGATGGGAGCAGGACTAGTATTAGGTTTACATTAAAAAACAGGGCCATTATCTCGAGGAAGCTCATGAAACTTCAACGATACAAGAATAACAAAGGATTAGAACCAACTTTTGTTGAGGTACTTGATTTGTTGCCTATGATTGATTATCTGAGCAATATTCTACACCGTGGTCATAAACATTAATGCCTTAGTCTCTTCTAAATCTTCACCTGAATTAAATTTCTCCTCTCATCGCATGAATATTTCTATAAATATATTAGATTAGATATACTCTTGATAACAACCAACTGAGATTGGCATATGTACTGGGTCCATATAAAAATTCAAACAAACCTCTGATAACTGGAGTTCATCTTCCTTGTGGTGTTCTTCACTAATAAATTCTGAATTCCCACTTCTAATGCAGGACTTTCTATATGCATCTGCAGAGTAAAAGCCAACAAAGAAATCAGTGTCGGACAAAATAAATTAAACTTACTTTGGACCCAAAACTGAGATCCAGAAAGTCCATGGGTCCTCTTACATTGGCAGAGCAAGAGAGGCAATCTGGAGTTTACTGGAGAAGGCCTTGATCCCCACGTTGTTTTTGTTGCAGAGAGATTATCTAACAACCAGAGCAGTGAATCACTAATCTGCCTATTGAATCGGATCAAAAGTGGGCACTGAACTTTCACTTACATGTTGATTGCGAATAGGCCGATTGTCTCACCAGGACAGCCTGCGGATGAAAGACTGACCATGGAAACTGATCGGCCCTTGGAAGTAGCAATGTTGCTCTACTACTCGAGGCTGCTAGTTGGATATTCATGGAGGGAGGAGAAGCTCAAACCGAAATTAAGTCACCAGCAAGTGATGGAATGAACCCACGTGGAGCTATATGCCCAGTTTATCTCTGCCGATTGTAATGAGAACATAGGCTTCACCGGTGGGTTTCGGTTTTAAGATATATAACAGTAAAATGGGTTAAATCAGCCCTAGGCAGTGAAAACTTCGGACATATCGACTATAACCTCTTATTATTCCCATAACCATTCTCGTAATTCTACTATGGATAGTGGGTTTTCAGACTTTGTAATACAAACAGAACCTTAGTACTTTGATTTCATCCATCCTCGGCATGTAGTGCAACTAATATGTTTTAAGATAGGTACAGATGGACTACCATAAAATAAGGTTGAGAGATCCCTCATCCAATTTTAAATAAGCTCTCTACACGGATTCATATGATTTTTTTTTGTCTCTATATAATAATGTGTTGTGTTATTTAAGTGGCAGAAATCTTAGTGAGAATAGAAGCATTGTAAAAAACTTAACCAAAGGTCATGTTATAATATAATAGTGTAAATCTATATCTATGTTTCAATTATGATAGGGAATTTCTTTTTTCCTGGTTACAAGATTTAGCAACAAAATTTAAACATCATATAGTATATCTATAAATGTTATAACTTGAATTACTTGAATTTAGTGCAAAACAATAATAATTGCAGAATTATCTCTTGAAAAATAAGGTTGTCCTGTTGAAACTGCTTGCCCGAAAGCGCCTGAAATTGTCTGCCTGAAACCGTTTCCTCCTAGACAGCTAGGAACATAGTCTCTTCATGTCCCTAACTCCACGAAATTAGATTCCCTCGCCCTCGAGCCCAAAATCCCAGCAACAAGTCCACTAGCCCAAAACTCTCTCCATTTTTTTTCCAATTCTCCTTCTCAAACCTCCCTTTCCTCTCTCGATCCCCCCCTCAAATGCACCCAACCTCCTTCCTTATCCCCCTCCATCCAGCTACTCCCTGCCCCTTCATAAATTTTCTATTTGCCTTATCTTGTCATTAATTCTTTACCCACCCTTAATAAAATAAAATAATAATTCTTTTGATAGTGGCATTAGTGAATTTAAAAAGGTAATATAAAATTCCATCAACTCAATTATTAATTGACTTAATTTAAACTAAATTAATCATAATAATTAAAGTAATTAACTTGGTCTTACATACACCCACCTTTCAAGAAACTTCGTCCCGAAGTTATAGTAACTTACAAAACAAGGATAGCAATAACATGATTCATACATCTCAATCAGATACGTACATCATCAACTTAAATAGGGGGTAAATAGGGGGTTGTAGCCTGTAAATAGGGGGTTGTAGCCTCCTTCCAGTTGCAGCTGGAGAATTTGGAAGTCGGTGCTTTGTATGAATAAATTCTTGATATATATAAAAATAATTATGTGGTTTTCTCCCAGTTGGGTTTCCATGTAAATATTGGTGTACTATGTATTTGATGTGAGGATGTTGATGTGATGTTATTTATGATTATATGCTCATGATATATTGAATGCAATCATATATGATACATTGATGATATACTGTTGACCATTGTTGTTAAAGTGAAAGGATATATATTGTGGTTAAAAGTGGTATAAAGTGCTCATACCGATTCACCCCCCTTCTCAGTTTTCTAACAATTGGTATCAGAACAGATTCATTCAGGAAAATAGTTTAACCACTGGAAGGAAGATGATGAAGAGAAACAATTTGTATAGAAATGGAATACCACAGTTTGATGGTCAGAGAGGTCTAAATTATGAGATGTGGAGCAAAAAAATGATTTTTTTTTATGGGCACATGGATATGTTGTTTGGCACTCAGCTGTTACAAGATACAATGCTACAAAGAAACCAAAAACTGCAGCCAAGAAGGAATTGAAAAGGAACAACAAAATAACATTGGATTTTATCTTGAAAGGATTACCTAGATTCAATAAAGGAGAAAGTGGGACAATGTTCATCAACTAAAGAACTTTGGGATAAGCTACATAATCTCTACTTTGAGGAATCTCCCATCACAGAACCAAATAATGTTAAAGAAGATGCTAGTACAAAACAAGAAGAAATATGCTCATCATGTTAGACAGATTAAGAAGAAGAAGAGTGTGAAATCAACAAAAGTGAGTTATTTTGATTTACTTGTGAAGAGAGCGGACATCTTGAAATTGAATGCCCTTATTTGAAGAATGAAAAAGAAAAGGATCTTGAAGAAAAATTAATCAGTTCTCTATATGAACTAAAAAAAAAAAGGAAGAAGAACCTGTCACTTGAGGAACAATTAGTCCAGAAGAATTCTTAAGAAAGTTCTGAAGAAGCCCAACAGGTCATCGTGAAACTAAAAGCTCAGCTAGAAGAAGACAGAAAGATTGAAGAAACATTCAAAATTCAGATGGAAGAGAATCAGTGTTTGGAAGACAAAATATAAGCACTAAGAAAGTAAGCAATGAAAGAGAAGTAGTGTTTGGAAATCGAAAGAAAGAAAGCAGAAAAGGGAGAGAATATTTTGACAGACCATCCTAAAGAAAGAACTAAAGACTTAAATCAACTTGAAGCAAAATTTGGTCAAGAAGAAAGAAGACTTGAAAATGAAATCATCTCCTTGAAGATCCAATTTGAAGAAGCAAAGCGAACATAAGAAGTCATGAAGATTCAAATGATGAATAAAGAAGAAGAGGTTGAGAAGCTTGAAGAAGAAGTTGTCACATTGAAAAGTGAAATCATCAAGCTCAACAAGAACATTGAAGAGACAGAAAAACCCACATCAGTAGTAGAGAATGAAGAGAAGTATTCTAGGTTTCCAAAAAAGAAGAACGAGGAAAAGAGTAGGATTTATATAGAAGTACTCAAAGGAAGGAATCATGGTCAACAAGAATCAAATAAGCATGCGTATGATAGAGATATGTCTTCAACAAGACCTTTCACATTCAAGAAACAAAGAAGTTTCAACCATAATGAAGTGATCCACATAAGAGAATATCATGATCAACTAAGGCAAGAATTCATAAGGACTACACAACAAAGAAGATCATTCACTCCCAGGTATGTAAATTTCTTTTATGGTCATTGTTTTTATTGTAATAACTTTGGACATAAGGTTGCAGATTGCAGGGATTATGGAAGAAATGTTCAAGCAAGAAATGCTTATGTGGCCCCACATAACATTGAATGTTACAAATGCCAAAACTATGGATACATATTGTTAAAATATTCGATGTGATTGTTTTACCATAGACAATATCACTATAGTCACCCAACCATAGGCACACAACCACCCCTGAGCACCATAACCTTTGCTAGATAGAATGAGTCCAGAAGCAACACTACAACCAAAAGATAAACCCTAGCTGCTAACTACAACAACAAATCAAGACAACTAGAGCTCTCTTTCTCTAAGGGTGGTGCACAAGAGACTCTCCATATCCACAGAACAAGTACCATACACAACTGCAGTAGCTGCTTATGCACTAATCTCTCAAACTTGCACCATACTTAGCAAGAATATCACTAAGAGTATCACCAAGAATATCACCAAGAGTTTCACTAAGAATATCACCAAGAATATCACTTGATAGAGCTAGAGAGAGATCAAGACCAAGAGATGACTATACACCCTTATTCCTCCTTCCAGTTACAGTTGCAGTTGCAACTAAAAATCTCCACAAGACTTGCGCTCTAAATGGATATACAAATGAGCTAAAACGTCCTCTATTTATATTAATCTATCTAGTGACTTTTCTAGCTGGGCCAACTTGACTTTCTAGTAATTATATTTTATGTTTATCTTTTTCCTGTGGAGCTGACTTTTCTTTCTGGAAGATAATATTCTAATATTATTTATTCTACTAGGATGACTTGTCTTCTAGGGTTTTCACACATCTGTTTAGGGTTTTCCTTGCTTCCAGAATATTCCATTCTAGTAAAAGGTTACACGTTGAGGTTAATACCTCCCGCAACTATTATAACATCAACACTCCCTCCTAGCTAGGGAGGTATTAACGGTAATGGTCTTGAGTAGAAACATACCATTCTGTCGGTAGCATCATCATAGCCACAAAGGCTATCTCATGATCACGTAGATCAACTCATGAGCAACATCACCACTATCGATATCATCTGATAGCATCAACTGCATCATCTCTTGAGGCCATACTCCATCTAAGTAATCGAGTATGATGCTAAATAAGTCCCTCACTCAAAAGAGTGATACAAGGACCATTATTCTAATTCAGACATACGTTCTAGAAGAATAGTTGTCCCAACAGATGCTGAAAGCCCCACAATGGGATACAAGAACCATTCTTCTAATCTGGACCTACGTCTTAAAAGAATGTCAGTCCTCCCAGATGCTGAAATACACGCCATGGCCTACAGAGACCATTCCTACAGGAATTTCAGTCTCATAATATTTTCTAATCGGGTCATATCTACCATAGAGATCAATATCTACCCATATTCCTTAGAAAATACCAGCTCTGTATCAACCACTCTAATAGTGACGTCATGTCCTTAGGGGGTAGACTATTCAACCTGATCGGGCCAATAACTATGCCTCAGGAGAAGATTAGTCCTAAACCATTTTCCTAATTGGGCCACAATCTGTGCCTTAGGAAAATACCAGTCCATGATATGTTAGCAATTTATCAACCTAGACCATTCTCCTCAAGAAGAATGTATGTCCACCAACAATTTGTTCTTCCTGGACCATTCTCCACCTAGAGAATGTTTGTCCACCAACACACTGACTATCCATCTAGTTGGAAATCATTTCCAACACTAGTGGTAGTCTCCATGGAAATCATATAGTAGCATACAAATGTTACAATGCCATCCAATAGAACACAACTATGTCTATCCATAGTAGTACACAATTACTGCCTAGTTGTACAAAACCAATCCTAGTAGCATACATCTACTAACCAATGACACAGAATCACTACTAGTGGAACATATCCACCACAGTAGCATACAAATATTGTCCAAAGACATACAGTCGCAACAACAATCAAATCATATCATCTGATATCATCTTGCATCAATAGTGTCATCAACTGTATCACCTATAAGACGTATTAGCATGATGTGAATGCATCATATCTAAGTTGTACTGGCATGATTTGGAGTATCATCTACATCATCTCTAAGCCATACTAGCATGACATATCTATAATGATGCCAGTGCATCATATCTAAGTTGTATGCCACATTTAAGATGTACTTGCATGATGTATATCAGTGCCTCACTATGTCATCTCTAAGTTGTATGATCATCTCTAAGCTATACTGACATGACATATATATCATGATGCCAATGCATCATATTTAAGTTGTATGCCACATCTAAGTTGTACTCGCATGATCATATCTAGCATGACACAAGCCCCCCACATCATCTCTAAGTTGTATGGTCATCTCTAAGTCATATTAACATGACATATCTAGCATGATGTCAATACATCATTTATAAGTTGTATGCAATATATAAGTTGTACTCGTATGATGTTGTAGGGGCTAGTCAACTAGACCCAATGGCCGACTTAAAGTCTTACGGTCGACCGACGTAGTTAGAAGTAGAAGTTGGTCGGAGTCTTTGTTAGTCGACCGACCCAAGAAGTTAAGTAGTTACAACTACCTGTTAGAGGTATAAATTGATAAGCTCATGAAGGCTCAGATAGCTTCATGTGAGAAGTTATATGTAATTCTATTGTATTGTCTATCACATAATAAAATGACTCTTCTTTGGGCTCTCATTACTTATGTATGTCTCTCTATATGTCTATGTGTATGTATGTATCTTTATGATGGTTATGTAAGGTTGTACTGGTAACATTCCCTACTTTCCCTAGATTACAACATTGGTTCCGTTGTCGGTAGTCCCAAACTTGGGCATGTAGAAGTATACATAAATGCTAACTCAACAAGACATATGTGAGTGGTGGGAGCGCAAAATCAAGAATTACATCAGAAACTATGCAAGATGGAATAACCTCTCACTAGCCAAAGAAAGGTTGTGGTTCTTTTCAGAGACATAAGAAAGATTTCTTGAAGCTATCCCAGAAGCATTTTTTCAGCACATTAACAAATCAGGTGATGCATAAATTAACACCTGACAAGGAGTTAGACCTGAAGTTGAAGAACAGAGGAAGAACGAACCTACACGACTGGCTTGAAAGAACTATTGAAGATTATATTTCAGAAAAAGTCGTTGAAGATTAGACGTCCCTCGACAAAATAAAAGAAAAATTCTTGCTAAAGATGAGGATGTCATCCAAATATACCACCACAAAAGAATTGGTGAAAGGCCGCAAGATATCATTCATCATCCTCATGAAAGTTGTTGGGGCATTTGTCAAGCCAAAGGGCATGATTAGCCATTCAAATATACCTTCTTTGGACTTGAAGGCAATATTCCATACATCATTCTGCTCTTTTGGGACTTGGTGGTAGACAAACTTCACATCAATCTTACTAAAATATTTGGCCCCCTTGAGTTGGTCAAGGAGATCGTCAATTCAGGGAATTGGGTACCAGTTCTTAATTGTGATCTTATTTAGGGCCTGATTATCAATACAGAGTCATCAGAACCTATCTTTCTTCTACACAAGCACAATTGGGATTCGACAAGGTGACGAGCTTGGGCGTATGTGCCCCTTTTCGAGAAACTCTTGTATCTAGTGCTTGATTTCCTCATTTTTTGACAGAGAGCGGTGATAGACTATCCCATTGGGTAGTGGTGTGTCGGGGTCAGATCGATTGAGTGATTGACCTGACAGTGCAGAGGTACCCTAGTGGGTGAGGAGAAGATGTCTTTGTATTCTTCGACAGCCTTTTCCACTTGCTTCTACTACGTGGAGAGACCTGTCGCAAAGGCCATGGATGTGGCTGTAACCTTCCTCTCACTTTGAGTGTGAATCATGAAGAAGACAAACTTCCCGATATCAGAGATGACCTTCTTGTATTGCTTGACATAGATCAAGGAAATGGCAGTAGATGGGACTACCTCGGGTATCCTGTATAATTTTATGTCCAAAGTAATAATAACACTACGAGGCCTAGACTCATATATAGCATGACGTTTCCATAAATAATGTTGGCCCAAAAGAACATCACAAACTTCAAGGGGGATGACATCACAAAAAACCTCATCTTTTAAGGGCTTGATGTCGTA
The DNA here is from genome assembly GCA_009831015.1 of Picea engelmannii. NCBI lineage: Eukaryota > Viridiplantae > Streptophyta > Pinopsida > Pinales > Pinaceae > Picea > Picea engelmannii. The sequence continues at coordinate 398,828 of ML778463.1, forward strand.
GTCCAGATGACATTGTTGGTTGACGTGGAGATCTCTCCCTTGGTGGAGCCATCCAATGGTGTATGATTGTGGGTGTGGTGTTGTCAGCAGAGTCTGCTTGATGACCCCTGCTGAGATGAGGTTCTTATGGCTACCACTATCAATGATGAAGTGCAGTGGATTACCCTTCACCCACATTTTTGAATGAAAGAGACTCTCACCTTCCTCTAGTTCATCTGGTTCATCGGGCTGGACCTTGGTGGTGGTAGAAACGATGGCACTGGGTTCTGCATCAATGATCCATGTCCCTTTTTTTGGTTTTGACTCAGAGTTGGAGCTTACATCTAATTAAGAGGTTTTCACCTCGGCCACTAATGACTTCTTTGAGAGAAATTTAGTGGTGTTGTGCTAGGGGATCTTATGGAACTTGCACCATTTCCCAGTTTTGTCTTTCTTTGTCTTCCCATTGTCCTTCTTTGTTTGTAGTTTGGACTGGTTGTATTGAGGTTGTCCATCCTTTCTCTACCCTTTGTTCTATGGGTTGGGGTCGCCTTTGCCCTACTTTTGTTGTGGGGGGTTTGCAAACCCAAACTGTCGCATTTTATGTTTAAGCTTCTGCTCGATTTTGACAACATATCGATAGGTTGTGCCCAAGGAAAAAATGTACAAAAAATTCATTTGTCTGGATGTATCTATACATACCATCACGATACTTGAGCACCTGATATCACTCAGAGCCCAAATTGGTGCACAAGGTATGGAATACATTGGTGAACTCTAGCTCTATTTGGTCCCTTTCCTGCCACAATGTGGTCCATATTGTATATAAGTCATCGTGACTTCCAACATTGTAGTATTTTGCCTTAATAACATCCCTGAAGGAACCCCAAGTGGGTGAAACTACAAATAATGTAGATCCCTCTGTTTCCTTTTTCTCACAGAAAGTCTCCCACCAATCTTTGACATGGGGGACAACCTTGAGGAGCGCAAATGTAATATTTTCTCTATCGGAAAAGTTGTGGACAAAAAAAAAGCTTCTAGAAGGTTTAACCATTTGTCTACAACATATGCATCTATTTGACCTTCAAATATAGGAATATCAAAATTGATTTGTACCTTAAAGGGGGAGACACCTCCACTTGAGGTAGATGCGTCACTTGTTGGCAACCGTCGAAGTATTTGCGCAAAGTTATCCATCATCTCATTCCTTTGTCACGAGAGGGCTTCCTCAAGAAACAATTTAAAGGGATCTATTGCCCCATCATCTCTCTTTTATTCCCCCATGGGTGGCCGTCGGGTTCAGCGAGGCCGATCTTGCAAAGGCTCAACTGGTTCAAGTCCCAATTTCTTATACCCTGACCTCGTTGGGGACATGCACAGAGAAACAAATGAAGAGCAGACCACTCTGATACCACTAATCTAGATTTATGAACAGAACAAAATGAAACATGCATCTATAAAATTAACATAGATATACAGAGAACAATAACAAAGATACAATGGAACTTAACTTCTATTAAATAAGAAATATGTTGAAACTGTAAAATGCAGAATGAAAACAATATTTCTTGAATGTTGGTAGCTAATATCTGAGAAGAGATGTGGAGGCTACGTGCATTCATATGAGCACCTTAAAATGAGGCCTCCATGACTTTTTTTAGAATCAAGAAGTAAACAAAAAACCCTAGAAATATAAAAACCTAACCCTAGGAGATGAAGCGCCAAAAGTCATGTGGGCCCCGATGGGGTAAGTTGGTACATCAACATTTTGGGGTCGTAACTTTTGCATACGATCTCTATTTTAGGCACACGATAGCCCATTGGAAAGATTCGTCCAAGGGATATACATTATGTCATCTCACTCTAACTTTGTCTATAGTGTGACTGTGGCGGGCCCAAAAAACGCTATTTAGGGCCTCAAAACAATCCCAGAAGTTTAGGACCCAAAAAACTAGAAAAAAACTGCCAAGATAAAAACTATAACTGCCAAGATGAAAGTTGTATGTGAGCCAGCTAGAAGAGGTGGGTGGCCACCTATATCCATTTGGATCATCCCTAGATCTAATAATTTAGGTCAGCAGTGAACATCAAACCATAGACAATATAATCAAATATTTTTTTCCAAGAAAAAAAAAACGTATTTTTGTTCGAGATAAACAATAAAACAATACTCAAGTGCTCTAGGCATAGTCCGAAAATGTCTAGAGATAGATCTCTACATAATATTTAACTACAATAGTACATCCAAAAAGGTCCACAACCTTCATAATAATCAAGTATATTATTTATCAAGTGATTGAAAACAAACAATAGACTTAATAATATGATGTATTGATATATTACAAGTTCAAAAAGAGTTCAAAAATCATTTAATGAAAACTGTTGTAAAACCATTGCATGACCATCTTGTACTTCTTCCAAGGAACCATAAAGCTCATGTAGTTGAAGTTCCTCCTTAGAGAGTTGATTTGCATTCTTTCCATGCTCTCTATAAATATGAGTATAGCTGACCTAAAGAAACTAATTAAATAGTGCCTTTAATTGTGGTGTTAGTAGAAGGAGAGAAATATTTTGTACTTGGAGGCTTCCTTTCATCCAATTTATAACCATATATGAATCAACCATGACCTAAAGCTGATCAATCCCTCTGTCCAAAGCATATTTTAGTAAGTAGTATAAGGCCTTGAATTCCCCTTGGTTATTTGTTCCTCTTCATATATTACCTTTGACTTGAAATCTATGTTCTTCTAAAAGATATAGAATAAATCCAATCTCATTGATAGATTCCAGGCCTTGACAAGCCCCATCAAAATATCCCCAAGCTAAATACTTATCCACTTGTAGCTTCTATATAATTAATTGTGGTTTAACCTTTGGAATAACATTATAATATGCAAATAAAACATTAAACTAGGCAGCTACCTAAAAAGTAGGCATCATATTCTCTTCAAACAAAATAGTTTTTATAGCTATCCATAATACCACATAACTAGAAATGGGATGGCCCTAAAGCACTTTAGATATTGGTGAGAAAATAAAACATTAAGGCATGTATCTATGGATTCACTTTTCCAAAGGTTTTGGATACCTGAAATCTCCCCAACCTCAACCTAGAATTTCTCAGAAAAATTACAATGCAAGAACAAATCTGAAGTTTTTCCTCACTACACCTACAAAGTAAACAAATACTTGGACTTGCTCTATTTCTTTATTGGAGGGCTTCCCAGGTTAAAACTTTATTGTTCAAAATGAGCCACATAAACAACTTACACTTGGGAAGGGCCTTAACTTTCCAAAGCTTCTGCCACCACCAATTTCATCTCCTGGCACTAGTCCAAAAAGAGCTAAGTATCCATGACTAGGGGTATAATTCCCCCCTACTCCATTCAAAGCCTAGATTAATTCATTCATGGATTTGTTCAATATTATATGTTCCTTAAAAAGTGATCCCACATATGGGCCACATTACCTTCTAGGCCAAGGTCAATTACCTTTGATGCAGAAGCATCGTACCCCCCAAATCCAAATCGATTTTCCAAACTTCCAGAAGTTGAGGACATGGATGAGGAGTTGCAAATAAGATGCGATTTCCTGAATTTCATGGATTTGTTTTGATATTCCCGAGATATATTAGTGATTCGTGGAGGATAGATCAAATCTTTTCTTGATCCGGTCATTGTTGTATTTGTTCTCTTTAAATACAAGCCTATGGATGTTTTGAGGGAGGAGGCCAGTCATAATGTAAAACCAAGCCAAGAGGGAGGCCAGTCATAATGTAAAACCAAGCCAAGAGGGAGGCCTGGTCCATAGAGGCCGTATCAACATGTAAATTGAGCTCGATCAGTGGAAACCAATGTATTTTGTATGCTGTGAGTTATATTTTATGTATAAACCCTATTAAATCCACAAGTTTGAATATTAAATTGTATGTGTGTTTGAGGAGAGTGGTCAAGAACAAAGTTGCAGGTCTATGTGGAGGGTAACATGGGTTCCAATGAAGAGTGATATCTATCATTGATCATAGAATGGATCAATAGTGATCTGATTCAAAGCATTATCGTGGATGGATTTTGACCGAACCATAACTAATATTGAATTTGCATCAAAGTTAAGTTTCGATAGACAGGAAACTGAAAGGCCAATGGCGAAGGGTTCGAAATAAGAGATCTGACCATCCATTTTGTGGAATGGATGACTGGTAATTGAGTTTCAATTTGAGAATGAAGTCTGAGACATGATGAACAAGGATGAACGTCGGTGGAGAAGGATCGAGCCACAAATCTCACAGTGGATAGAGGATATCGAGAAGGGATTACAATATTGTGAAGTTCTTATCAACTTCATGGAACGATCATTAGAACTATGGATCATCATTGTAGTCTAGGGTGCATATTTTAAAAGGAAATCGAGGAGTTTTCTACCATGGACAATGTATAGTCCATGTGTGGTCCAGATAACCCACAGGTCCTGGGATCGAACCTGTCGAGTTTACGAATCTTCAGTACCCTAGAATTGGTTTTTCATCAAGTGGTATCAAAGCAGGGAAAGATGAGTCTACGTGAAGAGTGGGTAGGTACACAATTCGAAGAAGAGTAAGAAGTGCTCATAAGGTTCTAGTGGAAGAGAACCAGTAATACCAAAAGGTCAAGCTAAAGATTTTTCTACCCTGGAAGTTTGATGCAGAAGCATCGCACCCCCCAAATACAAATCGATTTTCCAAACTTCCAGAAGGTGAGGACGTGGATAAGGAGATGCAATAGGATGCAATTTCCTGAATTTTGTGGATTTCTTTTGGTATTCTTGAGAGATATTAATGATTTGGTTGAAGGATAGATCATATATTTTCATGATTTGATTGTTGTTGTATTTGTTCTCTTTAAATATAAGCATGTGGGTGTTGTGAGGGAGGAGGCCAGTCATAATGTAAACCCAAGCCAAGAGGGCGGCTTGGTCCATAGAGGCCATATCATTGTGTAAATCAATCTCGATCAATAGAAACCAATGTATTTTGTATGTCACGAGTTCTATTTTATGTGTTGTTTTGTGTGTATAAACCCTATTAAATCCATAAGTTTGAATATAAAATTGTATGTGTGTTTGAGGAGAGTGGCCGAGAGAAAAGTTGCAGGTCTATGTGAAGGGTAACACGTGTTCCAATGAAGAGTGAGATATACCATTGATCATAGAATGGATCAATGGTGATCCGATTCAAAGCATTATCACAAAAATATTTTGATCGGACTGGAACCAATATTGAATTTACATCATAGTTAAGTTCTGATAGCTGGGAAATCGAAAGGCCGATGGTCAGGGGTTCGAAATAAGAGATTTGACTGTCCATTTTGTGGAATGGACGACTGATAATTGAGCGTCAATTTGAGAATGAATTCCAAGCCATGATGAATGAGAATGAATGTCGATGGAGAAGGATCAAGCCACAAATCTCACAGTGGATAGAGGAGATCGAGAGTGGATTACACTATTTTGAAGTTCTTATGAACTTCATGGAATGATCATTAGAACTATAGATCATCATTGTACTCTAGGGTGAAACTTTTAAAAGGAAATTGAGGAGTTTGCTGCCATGGATGATGTACAGTCCACGTATGGGCCAGATAACCCATAGGTCCGAGGATTGAACTTGTCGAGTTTATGAATCTTCAGGACCTTAGAATTGGTCTTTCATTAGTCTTTCTATAACCTTGAGACCACATGGATGTGTCATTTGGGTTGTCAATCAAATTAAGTGTACACATCCCAGTTATCTATAAGTGATGTATGATTTCATCCGGGAGGAACATGTCTCTACCACACCCAATTATTGAATATGCCCCCACTCTTACTTATGTTACATCTCCCACTCTCCATGCCAGATAAGAGCTTATGACTGGGAAGGCTAGTGCCATTTCCTTCCACTAGTTGGATACATTCACTATACTCTTCCTTTCCTTTCTAAGCAAATGCAAGAGAGTTCTTGGAGTAATGTATTTATGTATAAGAACCATTTTCCACAAGCTCTCCTTTGTGATGACATTCAATAATGATTTTGCTGACAAAGCTTTATCAAATAAATGTATGTTATTTATCCCCTAGCCCCCTAGGGATTTTGGAGATGCAATCCTCTGCCACTTAACCATATAATTCCCTTTGTAATCATTACTCCATTGCCATATAAAATTAAAACAAAACTTTCAAGTTTTATCAAGAATACCTTTGGGTAGATGAGCTAGGGTGTGCCAATATACTGGAATAGCTTCTAACACTAACTTTATGAGAAAGAATCTACCTCCCCTTGAGAGCCTCATGTTGCACCAAAAATATATTATTGATTAAAAACTTTTTAAAGACCAACAATGAAAAATTCGACCCTAAAAAAATCTCATATAAATTCATTTTATAAAAAAAAAAAAAATGAAAAATATATTAAATTGTAATGTTAATTAATACAATGATTTATAGATTTATTAAAACCATTTAGTAATGAAAAGGCTTTAGAAATTGTTAGAAAATTATTTATAAACGACAGTAAAGCTCTATGATTTAAATGCTCGTAAAGGAGGCTTAAGAAAGCGTTGAATATTATTTATATAAAATAGAAAACACAAGGATTTAAACATCAATTGAAGGAAGTTATGCATGAAGAGATTTTTTGTGACCGTTAAGACAAAGTCTACAAGAAAAGAAGCTTAGGTGGTTAGGAATCATAAACTTTTGTCATCTCAATTATGTCTTGATGTGCCAAATAGAGATGGAGGTTAGGAATCCACCCACAAAGTCTACAACAACAAAAAAAATTAAAGGTGGTAAGGAATTATAAACTTTTTTCATCTCAATTGTGCGTTGATTTCCCAAAATAGGATGGGGTCATGAACCCATTTACAAAGTCTCTAATAAAAATAGTTTAGGTGGTAAGGAAGCATAAACTTTTCTCTTTTCAATTATGCATTGATTTGTCAAAATAAGAGGGAGGTTAGGAACTCGCCCATAATATATATTTGATAATGATTTGATTACTTAGTTTATATAAGTATGTTTAGTCCGTGTAAGTGTATATACCTTATCCATTTATGAAAGTGTACATATCTATCTCCCTTCAAATTGAAATTTATGACCTTTTAAAAACACTCAAACTTTACATAAAAATTATGAGCACAAAAACTTACACATTGAATGCATCCAAAAATGGAAAGAAAAATCCAAATTGCAATGAGAGTGCAATACAGTTTTTAATAATATATTTATCCATGATTGTGACACAAATACCTGAACTTGATTGCAGATTTCATCCCTCCAACGAACATGGAGCAAAGTCGACAGTTGACTTTGCTCAATGCAATGAGTTGAAATAATGATTGTCGACACAAGCTCTTGTTCATTTTATTGATCACATTATGTATCTTACTATGTTTGTGAGAAATTTATGTGCCTCTACACATAATTGTTGTTGAACAGAGGTATGAGGAAATGAATGAGGCGATGAACAAGGGAGGGAATGAACAAAATCCATTAACAGTTTACACAACCACACTCAATACAACACTTGTGACCATTGAGGACATTAATTTTTAAATGGTGACTACAAACTGTGAGTGAAATTCACAATACCATTGTATCACCAATCGAGAGAGTGCAAATTTAACAATTGTAAATGAATGACGCAAACACTGCTCTAGGGGCATCAACGATGCATGCAATTTACAATGAATTGTGGAGGGAATCAATGAAGACATCAACAATTCACACAAACACTGGATACAACACTGTGGGATTATCAAAGACACTAACATTTTCAGAGGGAAATTGCAGATTACGAGCAAGAATAACAATAACAATTGTACCATCAAGCAACAAATGACCAGGTTTAAGAATTTTGAAATTATTATTATTATTTTGATTAAAGAAATACATTACCAAACCTAACAACCAATTTGTTTAAAAGCAAAGTGGCTAAACTTATCATAAATCAATGGTCAACCAATAGATGGGACAATCATTATTGGGTGCTATCAATGAATGTAGGTTGACTCATCACTGTTATTCAAGGAAAACTAGGTCATGTGGAAAACCTGTTGGTGGTCTGTAAAAGGCAGACTTTCACTCCTGCCATATGCCTCTCGATCTCGGGCCCTTAACCTATTTCCTTACATCCCAAAAAAATAACTCTTAACCAAGAAGAAACAATTTTAAGTGGACTAAACTAAACTAACTTAGAACTAATTTGTCATATCATTACCTTTCTGTTAGTCAATTTTTTAAATAATTGTTTTATTTTTAAAACTTACAAATTAAATTATTATTTTCATATTCTTCATAATAAAAAAATAATAAGAATTACTTTCACAACTTCATAAAATCTTCACAGAAATCTTAAATCGGAGATTGAGAATAGTATAAACTCACAAATGGAGGAAACTATCACCATAGTCGTATATTATAAACACGAATAAAAAATAATATTGCAAATGTTTCGAGAGCATTGTTAAGTAAATGGGAAAATGGTCAAAGACTTCAATAAAATATAGATATAAGAAAAGATATATGATATAAATTTGTGATATGGGTGGATGATAGATCTAGGATTTTGCAAGGAGGATTAGGGTTTTGGAATGATGGAGATGGACTTAATTGATTAATCCAGGGATCTCTATTAGGGATACTAGATATGGGTTAGCCTTAGGTTTGAGGACTTAGTTGACTAGTTCTTAGACTTGTATGAGGGATATTAGATTTGGGTTAGCTTTAGGTCTAAGGATTTTGTGAAGAAGGGTAGTCAATGTGACAATGTGATATCACTCTGGGGCCATTTTCTCCTACACAAAACACTTTAGAGATAAAGACAAAAGTGGGTTTAGTACTAGGCAGGAGTTGATGTCAGAGGATGTCAGTGGATGTGAAGGGACCAAATCTTGTGTTAGAAAGATGGAGTTGGAACTCGAGGTTTAGTCTTGTCCATCAAGTGTTCTAGACAAGTTTTGTAATGGCATTCATAATGGTGGTGTTATTCCAAATACTTCTCTAGATCAACGAGTATCAGAACATAATCCTCTGCAATAAATTTTAGTTTCTGATAAGGGATTTGGACCTAGTGCATCAAGTGTCTCTTTTTCAATGGAGAACCTTGTTCATGGGCAAGGTTTTATTAAGGGTAGCCTATATTATGATTGTTTGGTGGGTTGTAAAAGGGTTTCATAGTAGAACTTGAAGGAAGTGGTGGAAACCAAAGTTAGAAAGAGACATAAGGTTCTAAGGCTCAAAGAGGGTAGAGTGAAACTGGTCATTGGAGATGATGTTAGGGTAGACTAGATAATGACATATGATGGGAAAACACTTGATGGAAAGTTATAAGGAAAGAAAATCTCCATGGATACTTTGAATGACTAGCTTTAGAAGTTTTGGATCTTACTCATTAAGTATGGGCCAATTTACCATATCATGACCAAAGGTTGGATAGGTTTCACCTTTAGGTTTGTAACAGATGGATAGGTCATTCTTGGAGGAAAATGGTTATGGGGCATAACAGTTTTGTTATTGAATCCCTCACATTCTTGTTTTGACCCAAGGGTGGAGGTGTCCAAACAAATTCCCATACAAGTTAAATTTCCTAGTCTTCCCCTTGAGTTTTGGTTCAACAAACATATTGGTGACCTCTTCTAGGTAAAATCATACTTGTAGATCCACCTTATAAATATAGTTCTATTAGGATTTTAGCAAGATTTTTGGTGGAAATAGAAGTGAAATATGGATGGGTAGAAAGTCTGGATATTGAGGTTGGAAAGACAATGTACTTGTAGACTTTGGACTATTCCAATGTCCCCTTTTGATATGTACACTCCCATCAATATGTACATGTTGTTAAAGACTCTTATAGGTATTTTCTAAGGCAAGTGTGGTGGAAAAAATATGATTCGAGGGTTAATAAGGCTCAAATGGAAGCCTATCAAAAGCATGATTTGAATTGGGGCGAAGAAAATTGTCAATGGATAACAATTTCAAAAATTTGAGAGGTGATATCTCCGAGTCTCAAAATTATACTCTCTAAGTCAAGGTTCAAGTTGGAGGTGACTCCATGGTAGGAGAATAACTATGCATCATCAAAATTCAATGGATATGTCATATCCAACTTTAGTGAGTTTCTCTCTTCAAGTCACAAGATCAAGGATTGTCTTGGTGGAATATGGTGGAGATTTGATTCCCATATGTTCTCTGAAAGTTGGTAATGAAAATCCTAATCAGTTTGCTTATGTTAGTGAGTTTCTTTTGTAATTGGATTCTCCTCCTCCTTGGGATATATGGTAAAACCCAGTTGAATTGGTTAAGTATACTAAGGGTTATTTTAAGGGTAAGAAGGTTTTCTCAAATCCAATCCCTTTGTATGACTTGCCAGGTGTATCTAGTGGGAAGTCTGTTTCACACACCTACAATTACAACTTTATTTTTCAACCCAGTTCCTCTTAGGACGAGGTCTTGAGGGAGGCTGGAAATGAAATGGGTGTTGTAGTATATAGAGGGAAAGGGTGATACAACCTAAGATATAAGAATACCTAATGAGGTCTTGAAGGGGCTTACCTCAGGAGGGCTGGGGTCTAATTTTTTTAAAGATGTTCCTAGTTCGATGGGTAGGAAATCATATTTTCATCATGCACAAGAAAAGGTCATTAAGGAGATTCAATAGAGGTGTCAATGCCTGATCATAGGGGTTCTTAGAGCTATTATGCCACATAAGAATAGTTTTAAATGAAATTACCCTATATGAACATTAGGGTTTTTGAAATAATTCAATAAGACTTTTGCTTAGGAGGTTAATCTAAGTAGAAAATCATGATCTTATGATGTCGCAAGAGACTATGGAAGGATGTGATTTGTTTGTAGGGGAATTAAAGAAACTTTTTAATGATTGGGAATTCTTTGCTTATGATTTTGTAGGACTGTCTATTGGTATTATCATGGGATGGAGGATGAACTTGATTCTAACCAATTCTTCTATTATGTTTTCGGGTCTATGCATGGACATTTTCTGAAAAATTTTGGGTCAACCTCTAACTATATTGAATGTGTATGGACCCTATAAAGGAAAGTAGGAGTATTGGGAAAACATTTTCTCTTTGCAATATTTAAAGGAAGGTAAGGTCCTTATTGGAGGAAACATAAATTTTACAATGAGTAGCAAAGAAGTGTGGGGAATCTCTACTATAGTGGATATATTAATTGATTTTTTTCATATCACATTGAATATGGTGTGATGGTAGATGTTAAACCCATTTCAATGGGGCCCACTTGGTGGAACAATTGGGATAGAAATGATGGGGTCTTTAAGAGACTTGATTGTTTTTTTGTTTTTGACACTTTGTTACATTGTGTAGATAGATACAAGTCATGGATTGAGCCAAGAAAGTGATCATATCACAACTCTATTTTCTTTGAGTTGGATTTCAATAATCAAAAGTTATGAGTTCCTTTTATTTTTAACTTAAGGTGGCTAGCGAAAGAGGATTTCTAGTCATTGGTAAAACAAACATGGAAATATTTTGATCCCACCTCAAAGTTCTCAACCAAGGGAAAATTTGAAACCTCTCTTAAATACGTGAAGGATAAAATTGTGGTTCGATATAGGGAGCACCATAGGAACATATATAAGCTTTTAAGTGAGTTTGAACTAGAAATCAATGAACTGTTTAGAGGCAATTTGAGGGGTGTTTTTAAAGAAGACGAGATTAAAAAACTAAAGTCCTTAGAATCCAAAAGGATGAGGTTGCTAAATGATATAGAGTTTGAATGGTGATTGAAGAGTCGGGCCACTTAGTTAGAGTTGGGAGATGAAAATGCATAATTCTTTCATAATTTTGTCAATCGTAGAAAAAACATTAACACCATATTGGATATGTTGAATGAGGAAGGGGAGACTATGAGATGTTGGACATTTGGTTTTCATTGATGTCAACCCTTGGAGAGTGACCTTGGAGATTTATTTCAACCCTTAGATATTGATGTCAACCCTTGGAGAAGTCTAAAATCCCCAGAGATGTGGACGATATCGTTGGACAATAGGTTATCATCTGTATGATCGATATTGATTGTGAGTTAGTTGATGTCAACATATGTGATGGATACATTTGATGAAGTCTACATGAAGCCCCAGAGGTGTGGTTATGGTACCCAAAGTTTAATGAGGTTTTTGAACATGAAGGACATTGTAAGATACTCATAGATGGATAGTACTCATCGTGTCGTTTCTAGAGATATGTGGAGCACCACGTGGTTCCTCATGGTTATGGAGATATGGCTTTGTGAAGTTGGAAGCCCTAAAGAATGGTCAAGAATCCCCTTGTTGGCTACAAGTATTTAGTGAAAGGGTAAAGGGGGTGTAACAAGAAAATTCAATAAACACTAAAGTTAAGGAAAGAGGTCCTAAAGTTAAGCAAAGAGCTTACTTAGAAAAAGTATAAATACACCTCAAGAAGTCTCTCATAATCACATGATTTATACACACAAGTTCATTGAATATATATCTAAGTGATCACATGACTCTTATCTGAGGTAACCAAGGATACCCGAGGATTTTTTAGAGGGAATATAAAGTAAAGAAGGTCAAAATTGCAAGGGAGGATGAATTCTTGTGAGGATGTGTTCTAAGGTATGTTATTTACAGGTCATCATACCATTTTCACTATAATGTTTTTTCTAGAACGATTCAGATAGCACAACCGGAAGGATATTCAAATGACATATCAAGGTACACGTGGTAGAAATTTTAGCTTCTGGGTCGTTGTGTTTTGGAAGATACACTCTGTGGAATATAGGTTTTTGGCTAGTCCTGGAACTAGTCTCAAACAGGTGTTCCAGGTAAAAAGGTCATAACTTCTTCATAGAAGATCCAAATTCAATGAGACTGAATGAATTGGATATATTACAGTGCTTAGTATGTTGTGTGTGATTTTAAGATCCATATATCAAATAGTTCATGTGTGGCATGCTCTACAAGTTCGCTCTCTAGAATAAGCTAGAATTCAACAAGGTGTGCCATTTTTGCTATAACTCCTTTTTTGGGAGGTTTCAAGCAATGAAACCTAGAGGAATTGTAGAGACAATATTGAAGAATATTGTTTACAATTTTCATACTTTTATGCATTACAAGTATAGAGTTATTCTTGTTGAAAGTTAGGGTTTGTGACTAATCCAAAAAACTAGTCTCGTGAGACTAAGGTAAAGTTTGATGAAGATGTTATTCTCTTGTTGTTGAAGTTGAGGAAGGTATGCATGTTTGTGATCACATACACCAGGTCTTTTAGAAAGTTACATGTATGTTTATACACATATTTTGAGGGTTACTTGTTGACGATGTTATGGTTTATGTCATTATTGAGACATATCATGAGTGATATGGTATATGGTTGAGGTACATGATTGGATGCATGTCTTGTTGATATTGGTATAATACTTGTTGAGGTATAGCTTGGTTCTTGGTTTAGCACATGATTAAGATGCATGGATGACACTTGATGTTGGCATAATGCTTGAGGCACATCTTGGTGATATTGACATATTGGTGGAGGTGTAGTACATGGTTGATACATGGTATGGTATAGGTGGTGATGGTTGATGTACTTGGTGTGGCATATGGTTGATACATGGTATGGTACATGTGTTGATTTACATTGTTGATATGCATGGGTGATGCACGATTTGACATAGTTGTGGTGCATGGTTGATGCACGGTTTGGTATAGGTGTTGGTGCATGGTTGATTCACTTGTTGTGGTACATGGTTGATGCTTGGTATGGTACAGGTTGATGGTTTGGTACATGCTTTGTTATATGCTTTGGTACATGGTTGAGACACATACCTTGTGATGGTATGTTGTTGATCTTGGTAGATGCTTCATAGAGGCATGTGTTGGTGATGTTGGACATCTAGTTGAGAGGTGTCCTTGGTGTATGATCCATGTGAGAGGATCTGTTTTAGTATCGGTAACGGTGTCAGGTTGGATAGGTTGATTAGTGACAGGTTGGATATATTGACATATTGGATACAACGACAAGTTACAGGTTGATGTGACAAAGGCAATGATAGTGACAATGACAGTGGTAGTGACAGTGGCAGTGATTGTGGAAGTGACATTTGGTTTACCCTAATATTTCAAGGCGACAGGATGGGGCAAGAAAAGGGGGTTGTAGCCTCCTTCCAGTTGGTGCCGGAGAATCAGAGAGTTGGAGCTTCCTTCAGGTTGGAGCCTAAGAATCAAGGGGTTGTAGCCTCCTTTTGGTTAGATCCAGAGAATTCATAGAGTTGTAGCCTCCTTCAAGTTGGATCTTGTAAATAGGGGGTCGTATCCTCCTTCCAGTTGTAGCTGGATAATTTGGAAGTTGGTGCTTCTTCTGAATGAATTCTTGATATATATAAGAAAGCATTTCACGGTTTTCTCCCATTTGGGTTTCCATGTAAATACTAGTGTACTGTGTATTTGATGTGATGACGTTGATGTGATGTTATTTATGATTATATGCTCATTATATATTGAATGCAATCATAGATGATACATTGATGATATACTGTTGAACATTGTTGTTAAAGTGAAAGAATATATATTGTGGTTAAAATTGGTATAAAGTACTCATATTGATTGACCCCCCTCTAAATATTCCAACAATTGGTATCAGAGCAGATTCCTTTAGGAAAACACTTTAACCAATGGAAGGAAGATCATGGAGAGCAACATTTTGTATAGAAATGGAATACCACTGTGTGATGCTTAGAGAGGTCTAAAGTATGAGATGTGGAGCGATATAATGAAAACATTTCTACAGGCATAGGGATATGATGTTTGGCACTCAGTTGTTATAGAATACAATGCTACAAAGAAACCAAAAACTGCAACCAAGAAGGAACTGAAAAGGAACAACAAAATAACATTGGATTTTATCTTGGAAGTATAACCTGATTCAGTAAAAAACAAAGTGGGATAATGTACATCAACTAAAGAACTTTTGGATAAGATACATAATCTCTACTTTGAGGAATCTCCCACCATAGAGCCAGATAATGCTAAAGAAGATGTGGGTACATACCAATTAGAAGATGCTCATCATGTTAGACAGATTCAGAAGAAGACTGTGAAATCAACATAAGTGAGTTCTTTTGCTTTACTTGTGAAGAGAGCGAACATCTTGAAATTGAATTCTCTTATTTGAAGAATGAAAAAGAAAAGGATCTTGAAGTAAAATTAATCAGTTCTCTAGATGAATTAACAAAATAAAGGAAGAAGAATTAGTCACTTGAGGAATAATTAGTTGAGAAGAATTCTCAAGAAAGTTTTGAAGAATCCCAACAGGTCATTGTGAAACTAAAATCTCAGCTAGAAGAAGCCAAAAATATTGAAGAAACATTCAAAAGTTAGATGGAAGAGAATCAGTCTTTGGAAGCCAAAATAGAAGCACTAAAAAAGGAAGAAAGGAAAGAGAAGTAGTGTTTGGAAACTGAAAGAAAGGAAGCATAAAAGAGAGAGAAGATTTTGAGAGACCATCTCAAGGAAAGAACTGAAGACTTAAATCAACTTGAAGAAGAATTTGGTCAAGAAGAAAGAAGACTTGAAAATGAAATAATCTCCTTAAAGAAGCAAAGCGAACAAAAGAACTCACGAAGATTCATATGATGAAGAAAGAAGAAAAGGTTGAGAATCTTGAAGAAGAAGTTGTCACATTGAGAAGTAAAATTGTGAAGATCAACAAGATCGTTGAAGAGATAGAAACATACACAACATCAATAGAGAATGAAGAGAAGTATTCTAGTTTTCCAGAAAAGAAGAATGATGAAAAGAGTAGGAGTTATGCAGAAGTACTCAAAGGAAGAAATCATGGCGAGTAAGAATCAAAGAAGAACGAGTATAATAGAGATACATTTTCAACAAGACCTTCCATATTCACACAACAAATAAGTTTCAACCTTAATGAAGCAATCCATAGAAGAGAAGATCGTGATCAGCCAAGGAAGAAATTCAAAAGGACTACACAACAAAGAAGATCATTTACTCCCAGGTATGTCAATTTCTTTTATGGTGATTGTGTTTATTGTACTAACTTTGGACATAAGGTTGTAGATTGTAGGTATCATGGAAGAAATGTTCAAGAAATAAATGCTTATGTGGCCCCACATAACATCGAATGTTACAAAATCCACAACTATGGACACATAGCTCGTGAATGTATAAGCATGATCGATACTTCCATGAAAGAGAACACTGATATCAGATATAAGAAATTATGGAAAAGAAAACAAGAAGAACATATGAATAAAGACCAGGTCCTAGAAATCACAAGATTGACAATAATACGAGATGAAGACAAATCTACAGAGAAAAGGGAATATGTTAGATACAAAAAGTTTTGGAGAAGAAATGAAAGAAAAGAAGAACATGTTCTAGATATCACAATTTTTGCAATAGTACGGGAAAAAGAAGAAGAGAAAGTGAACAAATAACAAGCCCAAGATATTTTACTTTCAGGAATTGTAGTACAAGATCAATCCACAAGAAAAAAGAAAGAAGGGAGAGTTCAAAAAGGTGATGAGTCTACAGATGAAGAAGACGATTACACCACATTAGAGCAGGTATTATTCTAAGCGATCTGGTTAGGAGACTCGTAGTAAATATGAATATTGAACATGGGGAGTCTATGTAGTAGTAGAGACAGATTATAGAACCATCCTTCGAGCAGTGGTTGTAGAGACAGATTCAGAGTAGTTAGATAACATAAGTACATAATGACAGATTGATTGATTATGGAAGTAGTGTTCCCACACAGGTATCAGTTGGCAGGAAGAAGTTTAATATTATATTGCATGTATGTATTCACGCAGGGATATCTTCAGTAAAGGGTTGTTCCAGACATGTAGAGTTTGATGAGCAAATAAATCATATTAGTGGACATATTTGACTCAGTCGGATAAACATGAACATGTGATGATCAATTGTTGTATATTCAGGTGAAGCCTTCATGATAGTTCAGTGACAGATGGGTCAACATTATGGAAAATTGAGTAGTAGGGTCATGGACAGTTTATGACATATGGAAAGAGATGGATTTGTGAGATGCTTAGTAGGAGTAGAGAGTATGGGTTAGAGAAGATGCATAACAATGTATTTACAATTGGAATCAATGGAATCATTTGGTCATAGAAAGGAAAGCAGTGAAAGGCACAACAAAACAGGGAAAGAGAAACCGTCAGTAGAAGATATATCATCAGAAGGACATTGTTGAAAAATATGGTCAATTAAACATGACAAGTAAATGAAGAAATACAATTTTGAATGCTTTTTATATATGTCAGTGAAATTCAAGAGGAAGCACCAATGGACAATAAACAACACTGGAAGAGAGGAAACATATATAGGTAGCCCTACATTGATCTACATCTTACAGAAAATTCAAGGGAAGAAGTATCATCAAAGAGAGAGATCCATAAAGGAATATTAGTAGCATACAGACGTGGAGACATACCCACAGGGGGATCTATTCTTTTACCCATGATTGATTACAACAAGCACAATATCAAGAGGAGACATATCAATAGGGGGAGTTAACCTTTGGTCAAATATGAAGAGAAAGAATAGAGGCATGAAGACAAGGGGAGCAACCCCAATGAGAGATACCCCTTTCCATTGATGTCAAAGGGATATAGATAGAAACATTAATGAGGAGCGTTGATCACAGGGGGAGCATGAGCATGAGTGTTGTCATGTCTAAGTGTTGCCATCAATGTTGGTATTTCCATCAATGCCAAAGGGGGAGATTGTTGGACAATTGGTTTGGACAGTTGGTTGTCATTGATTTCAACCATTGGAGAGTGATCTTGGAGATTGATGTCATCCCTTAGAGATTTATGTCAACCCTTGGAGAAGTCCGAAAGCTCCAGAGATGTGGACAATATCATTGGACATTTGGTTATCATCTATATGATCGAGATTGATTGTGAGTTAGTTGATGTCAACATATGTGATAGATACATTTGATGAAGTCTACATGAAGCCCTAGAGGTGTGGTTATGGTACCCAAAGTTTAATAAGGTTTTTGGACATGAAAGACAATGTAAATGCATGTAAGACACTCATATACGGATAATACTCATTGTGTCATTTCCAGTGAATGTAGAACACCACGTGGTTCCTCACGATTAGGGAGATATGGCTTTGTGAAGTTGGAAGCCCTGAAGAATGGTCAAGAAGCCCCTAGTTGGTTACAAGTCTTTAATGAAAGGTTAAAGTGGTTGTAACAAGAAAGTTCAAGAATCCCTAAAGTTAAGGAAAGAGGTTACTTAGAAAAAGTATAAATACACCTCAAGAAGTCTATCATAAGCACATGATTTATACACACAAGTTCATTGAATATATATAAAAGTAATCAAGTGATTCTTATTTGAGGTAACAAAGGATATTTGAGGCGTTTTTTAGAGGGAAGATGAAGTAAATAAGGTCAAAATTTCAAGGGAAGATGAAGTTTTGTGAGGATGTGTTCTAAGGTATGTTAATTATAGGTCATCATACCATTTTTACTGTAATGTTTTTTCTAGAATGATTCATATATAGAAACCTATAGGATATTGAGATGACATATCAAGGTACTTGCGATAGAAATTTCAGCTTCTGGGTCGTTTCATTTTGGGAGATACACTCTGTGGAAGATAGGGTTTTTTGGCTAGTCCTGGAACTAGTCTCAAACAGGTGTTCTAGGTAAAAAGGTCATAACTTATTCATAGAAGATCCAAATTTAGTGAGACAAATTGCATTAGATATATTACAGTCCATAGTATGTTGTGTACAATATTCAGATCCATATATAAAATATTCCACGCATTGCATGCTCTACAAGTTCACTCTCTAGAATAATCTAGAATTCAATAAGGTCTTCCATTTTTTCTATAACTCTTTTTCTGGGAGGTTTCAAGTAGTGAAACCCAGAGGAATTGTAGAGAATATATTGAATAATATTGTTTAAAATTTCCATACCTTTATGCGTTACAAGTATGGAGGTATTCTTGTTGAAAGTTAGGGTTTGTGACTAATCCAAAAAGCTAGTCCCGTGAGACTAATGTAAAGTTTGATGAAGATGCTATTCTCTTGTTGCTGAAGTTGAGGAAGGTCTGCAAGTCTATGATGACATACACTAGGTCTGTTACAGAGTTACATGTATGTTTATGTGCATATTTTGAGGGTTACATGTTGATGATGTTATGGTGTATGGCATGATTGAGACACATTGTGAGTGACATGGTATATGGTTGAGGCACATGGTTTGAGGTACATGATTGGATGCATGTCTTGTTGATATTGGTATAATACTTGTTGAGGAATAGAGTGGTTCTTGGTTTAACACATGATTGAGGTGCATGTTGGACACTTGATGTTGGCATGGTGCTTGAGGCACATCTTAGTGCTATTGACATATTGGTGGAGGTGTAGTACATGGTTGATACATGGTATGGTACATGTGGTGACAGTTGATGTACTTGGTGTGGTACATGGTTGATACATGGTATGGTACATGTGTTGATGTACATTGTTGATGTGCATGGTTGATGCATAGTTTTGCATAGTTGCAATGTATGGTTGATGCACTATTTGGTATAGGTGTTGGTGCATGGTTGAGGAACTTGTTGTGGTACATAGTTGATGCTTGGTATGGTACATGTTGAGGGTTTGGTACATGCTTTGGTACATGGTTGAGACATATACCTTGTGATGGTATGTTGGTGATCTTGGTAATGCTTCGTAGAGGCATGTGTTGGTGATGTTGGACATATAGTTGCAAGGTGTCCTTGGTATATGATCCATGTGAGAGGATCTGGTTGAGTATTAGTGATAGTGACATGTTGGAAGAGTTGATTAGTGATAGGTTGATGTAACAGGTTGGATACAGTTACATATTTGGATACAACGACATGTTACAAGTTGATGTGACAAAGGCAGTGACAATGACAATGACAGTGACAGTGATAGTGACAATGATTGTGGTAGTGACAACTAGTCTACACTTATATTTCAAGGAGACAGAATGGGGAAAGGAAAGGGGGTTGTAGCCTCCTTCCGGTTGGTGCCAGAGAATCAGAGAGTTGGAGCTTCCTTCAGGTTGAATCTTGAGAATCAGGGGGTTGTAGCCTCCTTCTGGTTAGAGTCAAATAATTTAGGGAGTTGTAGCTTCCTTCAGGTTGGAGTCTGTAAATAGGAGGTAGTAGCCTCCTTCCAGTTGAAACTGGAGAATTTGGAAGTTGGTGCTTCCTATGAATGAATTCTTGATATATATAAGAAAACATTTTGTGGTTTTCTCCCATTTGGGTTTCCACGTAATACTGGTGTATTGTGTATTCGATGTGATGATGTTGATGTGATGTTATTTATGATTATATACTCATGATATATTGAATGAAATCATAGATGATACATTGATGATATATACTACTGAACATTTTTTTTAAAGTGAAATATTGTATATTATGGT
The DNA here is from genome assembly GCA_009831015.1 of Picea engelmannii. Taxonomy (NCBI): domain Eukaryota; kingdom Viridiplantae; phylum Streptophyta; class Pinopsida; order Pinales; family Pinaceae; genus Picea; species Picea engelmannii. The sequence continues at coordinate 419,290 of ML778463.1, forward strand.
TAAAAGTGGTATAAAGTGCTCATACTGATTCACCCCCCCTCTCATTATTCCAACATGAGAAGCTTCAAAGACCTAACAGATTTAGGAGTTAGGCATTTTGGGACATTAGTTAAAGAACCTGAGGAAGATAACATTGTTGAGACTATCGAGGTGGCATCTTATTTCCTACAAATGATTTCTGAAGAGGACAATTAGTGGATGTAAAAGGAGGTAACTAAATAAAAATTATTTGTTGTTTTGACTTCCTTTCAAAAAAACAAAATCTAAGGTCGTGACAAGTGGTCTGTAGAATTTTACCTCGGCTTATTTGAGATCTTGGGTGATGATTTATTAAGAGTGGTAGAGGAGGTAAGAGTACCTGGCAAGGTTTTAGGATATTTTAATGCTACTTTCATAGCCCTCGTTCCTAACATTGATAGGCCCAACAAATTTGATGGCTTTCATCCCATTGCAGTCTGTAATTGTGTATATAAGATTATCTCATAAGTTCTGGCTGCCAAATTGAAAAGGCTTCTTTCAGACATCATATTTATAGAACAATTTGGTTTTCTCGAGGGGGGACAAATTCATGGATTTATTGGTTTTGCACAAGAGGGATGCAATCCATCAAAGTTAAGAATCTCTCCAATAATGGTGGTTAAATTATATTTATCAAAAGCTTATGATAAGACTTGTTGGATTTATCTTAGGCTTTTGTTAATTCACATAGGTTTTAATTTACTAGTTGTCAATTGGATTATGTGTTTTTTCACTTCGTTAACTTATGTTGTTTTAATTAATAGGGAAACTTCTCCTTTCTTTGAGCCAACCAGGGGCTTGGGGCAGGGGTTCCCTTTGTCCCCTTATCTGTTCTTATTAGTTGTTGAGGGCTTGAGAAGATCAATATAAGAAAAAAAAGGATCCAAGTGTATTTAAGTCATTAAGGTTGGGGGGATGATTCACTCACTCAACTCATTTTCATTGATGAAGTCCAATTGTTCTCCAATGGATTAGTAATTGAGAGGAAAAATTTTCAGGAGATATTGCAACTACATTATAAATCTATTGGCACGAGAGTAAATGTAATCAAGTCTACCATCTATTTTAATTAGGTGAATCAGGAGGTGGAACAATCCCTGAGCCATATATTTCCTTTTAGATCCTTGTATATTCAAGAGAGTATTAAGTACTCAAGCTTCATCCTCAACGAAAATTGTTATGCAAAGAAACACTGGAGTTATCTACTATCTAAGATTGAAAGGAGAATAAATTTCTAGTGCAATAGATGGCTCTCCAAGGGGGGCATATCGACTCTTGTTAAATTAGTTTTAAAACCAATTCCTATATATTATCATTCTCTGACACACATCCCTAATGTAGTTTTGGAGAAGGTTAGGAAAGTTTGTTTTAGTTTTTTGTGGAGAGGTTGGGAAGATAAGGTGGGCTCTCACTTGGCAAAGTTGCAATCTTTAGCTAAGCCCAAGGATAAGGGAGGTTAAGGATTGAAGCATATACATCTATTTTGTAATTCCTTGGTGGCCAAAACACTTTGGAATAGATTACCAAGGAGAGACTGTGGAAAAGGATCATCATTCATAATTACGTTTCTCCAGGCACCTTGTTGGATTGGATTTGAAGTGAGAGAAAAAGTATTAAAAATGTTGATAATCAATGGAAAACCTTGGTTTGGGTCCTATCTTTCCTAGAAAGTTGGAAATGGCTCACAAGTAAGGATTGGAGAAAATTCTATTATGGGATATAGTAATGCAATCTTCCTACCTTCTAACTTGATCGCAACTCTGTAGGCTCTAAGATATTTTACTCTAAATAAAATTAGGGACTAGGTAACAAGTTTACATATATTTGGAATCAAGTTTAGAGATCCACTTGGGTTTTAGGGCCATTGGCTATTTAGGAAGAAGCTTGGAATGTTTATTTAATAGAGCTCAGTAAAGCACATATTAGGTTGAGAGATGACATTGATACCATGGTTTGATCTAAAAATAAGACAAGAGGTAGATTCATTGCTAAACTGGGGTATAGAGCATTGCAGGTCAACAATCATCATGGATTTTGTTGGTAGTGGTAAAAAATTTGGAAGACCAAGGTTCCTAAGAAGACTATTATATTCATGTGGTTAACACTAAAGAAAAGGGTCTTAATTTGGGAAATGTTGCAAAAGTGAAATAAATAGGAGACATGCATATGTATTTTATGTAAAAAGGGGAAGAAAGCATCTCACATATGTTTATTATGTGTCCTTTTGTGCACAATAACTTCAGAGAGACACAGGTTATTATGTGTCCTTTTGTGCACAATAACTTTGGAGAGACATAGGAATTTGGATCCGGTGATACAATATTTGGAATGACATCTTTATTAATTTTGCTTAAAAATTTGGTTTCAATGACATGAACTAAAAACTTTTAGAGATATTCCCTTTTTGGTTATGTGGGGTATATGGCTTGCATGCAATTCATTACTTTTTGAAAATATAATTGTTCCTACATTTGAGGTTTTTGCCTAAGTTTGTGCAATTTTCCAACATTGTAAAGAGTCGTAGAAGGTCAACACTCCAAGGCATATCGATGAATTTTTGATAGATAAGTCATTACCCTTGGGTTTTTTTTATGGTCCATACTAGGGATTTGAATCCACTTGCAGTGGGGGAGCTTGGAGGTATTTTACATTTCACTGATAATCATTTCATAAAATTTAAAGCCTATTTAGGTAGAGACACAAACAAGTATGGAGAATTAATGGCTTTAAGAGAGCCTGTTTTTTTTTTATGGTCCATACCAGGGACTTGAATCCACTTGCAGTGGGGGAGCTTGGAGGTATTTTACATTTCACTGATAATCATTTCATAAAATTTAAATCCTATTTAGGTAGAGACAGAAACAAGTATGGAGAATTAATGGCTTTAAGAGAGCCTTGTTGATGTTGGCTACTAGTAATGGAATTCAAAGAATATAGGTATCCAATGATTCTCTTTTGGTTATCAAGTGGATGAATTATTAACAATAGATTCCAAATGTTGTACTCCAACCACTTTTTGTTTAGCTTAAGGAGAACCCTATTTTTTTTTTATCTAGTAACTTTCTTTCACATTTATATGGACTTGAACACTGTTTTATATGCCTTGATAAGGATGGATTACACTTCAAGAGTTCAATAATGGGCTCCTGATAGAGTCAAGACTTCTTATTTGTTTAGCTTAAGGAGAACCCTATTTTTTTTTTTATCTAGTAGCTTTCTTTCACATTTATAGGGACTTGAACACTGTTTTTGATGCCTTGATAAGAATGGATTACACTTCAAGATTTCAATAATGGGCTCCTGATAGAGTCAAAAATTCCTATTTAGAGCTCTAGCGCATTTCAAATAAGCTCATTTTTTTATTAAGTATTTTTTTTCAAGAAGTAAATGTAGTGGGTTGTATAGCCATTACGTAGGTTGTTGGAGGGTTTGAGTGATAGGCTAGTACTAGAATACTATAAGATCATATGGGAACAATATTTTTTTGTCACTCCCTTTACTATGTATAGTGTCTTTTGTGCATGTGAAGAATATGTTGTTTATTTTATACTGCAATAAATAATGCAATTTGTTTCCTTGGAAAAAAAAGAAAAGATAAGATATATGGCAAACTTTAAGTTGAAAAGGGAAACCAACAATAATAAGAGAGAAAATGTAACTTAAAAAAAACTATAAAAGTAGATTAATAAATTACAATAACTAACATAGGTACAACTAAAAAGAGAAGGCAGATGGGAGAGTAGAAGGTAGAATTAAGGTTCCAAATTAAACAAAGAAAAAACCAAAGGTTTAAGTCTGGGTTTAATTAATTCATTATGATTGAGGATGGATTTTGGGTTGTAATTATCAATTTGAAAGTAGTTGATATTGTTTTAGAAAGAAAGCTAAATATTAAATGAATTTGACCTTTCTTGGTTTGCCATCATCAAAATTCGGCAAGGAAATCTTTACCAAAATTGCAATATTGAACGAATGAAATTGGTTTTTTAATGAAGAAAAGGATCGAACACCCTTGAATACCCCTATAACAACCAGATTGTGCAATGCCAACACATTATATTTGTAATTCCATCAATCCAAAATTATGCTTGTTGGATTTCAAGACTAAAATATTGATTTCCCTTCTTGTTATTTTGTGTGGTAAGAAAAGAGATAATTCATAAAACGTTTAGACTACAATTTGTTTTGGTATTTTTTTTTTCAAATGGCTATTCATTTATTAACAGATTCAATGGAAATCAAGTTAACTATGAGAATCATTGAGATTGGTTTTTTTACTTGATGTTTTAGATTACCATGAGATAATGCAACATTTTATCAAAAGTTGTCAAAGTCTAATTTTAATTTTGAATTGGAAAATGTGATGATTGTATTATGAATATCAATATGAGATTTTTATTTTGACTTCCAAATTGACAAAATCTAAGGCTCAGATGTAATTCTAGGTTAATGAAGCACTTATGTTCTCACTATGGTTTGGGAGGTTTACTTAAGTTTTTTTTTTTATCATTGCAATTAAGTCAACCATGGATTTTGATCTTAGTGATACAAGGGATTTTATACATTCTCCAATTCTTCTCCCCTCCCCAAAGTGATCTGATAAAATTGCTTACAGTCGAATGAAAAATAAAAATCCATTAATCTACAAATTTTTTGAAGAATTGTTGCCTAAGTTGCCGTCGAAGTTGAGACCAAAGCAATGTATTTTCAAATTTTCTTTTTCCACGGTCCATTAGAATGTTAATTATTTTTTTTATGATGACCAAAATTGCATCTAATATAACATCCCTAGTAGAAATCATACTAGAAATGTGAAGACAACCACCATAATCTAAGGGTGCAAGGAAAAAGACCCAACCTATCAAAACTTTCCATGCAAGGCATCCAACAATACAAATTCATAAAGAGCCATGATGTCGGAGGCAGATATCAATAAACACAAATAAAATAAGCCATTTGGAAAGAGTGAAGGATCAAACTAGGAGTCTATTGGAACTAAAGTCACTAAAAGTACATAAGATTCACCAATGAATGTTTTCATTGAAAAAATTCAACATAGAGAAGAACACATCTATTTGGTTGCAACATGATATCCTTCTCCACCATTATGGTGCATATGGAATAGAGAAAGGCTTGGTAATATCCCCTTCCATCGAATACAATAGTATAGTGTGTTTTCCGTTGACTTTTAATTCACCAAACATTTTTTTCAAAAATATTTCACAATTTGTGAACATCGTAATGTCTTTGACCTCATGCATCTTCACTATACACAAGCCTTCAATGAGGGCATGATAATAGACCTTGTTGTTTTTGGTGTCATTCTTTTTCAAGAGCCTCATAGTTATTTGAACCTATTGATCTTTGCGATCATACAAGATGAAGGCAATTGTTATTTTTTCCTAGATTTCTAGGAAGAGTTAGCTCTATGTATAAGCACCATAATTTAACCATTTTTCATTGGTGAAGAACTAACAAGAATTAGTCACTATAAGGTTTGACTATTGCATACATATTTATCAACTATCATATGTGTTAGTTATTGTAAGGTTTCAAAAAACCTTGCTACAATATTGGTTGTCTAGGGACCTCCTAATTAAACCTTCAAATACTCTCTACATATCATCCTAGGCTTGAGGTACACCTAAGTTATCCTCTATTATCCTCCCTCTATGGATCTATCTACAAGTATATCTCACATCCTCAATAGTAAATGATACCTCAAAGAGTGAATGACATCTCCTAACAATGCATTACATATATCACATGTCTACGATGCCTAGATCTACCTCTAGTATCATGTGAACATAGAAAAAATCCTTAGGTCATTCTATAAGAAATTCATAATTTTCACAAATTGTAAAATTTGCTCGTTTATTTAATTAACATTGTAGGTTATTTTCATAGAACTAGTCCATGGGATTGTAAAATAAGAACACCCTTACAACATGGAATTATAAAACTAGAACACCCTTCCCCACTACTTCACTCTTGTGGAGTACACGTGTTGCTATTGGAATATGACCTTGTGGGGATGTGTATTTTTGTAAAAATAAAATAAAAATACATGCCCTATCAACACTACGAAAACAAACGATTTCTAGAATTTTTGCACAAAATCTATAGAACTTATAAAAAATAAATTCTATTCCATTAACCCTAGAATGATTTGACAAGAACTCAAACCAACACTCATTTTTATTTTTCTTAACCTCGAGGTATGCAAAAAAATCCACATTTCATTTTTATGCACACAAAAAATCACAAATTCAAAGAGATATAGATAAATTTAGAGTGCAAAACAAAAGTTGAAACCTTGAATTTTCAAAACCCTTACTTGTTAAGAATTGTTGATCTCCTCTCCTTTCCTCTTCACATTCTCTTCCACTCTTCTCTCCTCTTCATAGTCTCCTCTAATCTTCTCCCCTCTTCACAATCTCCTACAAATTGTTGTTCTCCTGTCCTTTGTTAAACTCTATGTCGCACTATTGAATGGTAGGAATTAGAATGAAAAAACCCATTTTGAGTTTTATCTCATTTCCCCTTTTCTATTTTGAATGTTTATTATGTGATTATTTAAGTTGTTACGATGTATTAATTAACATATTAAAACACGAGTTATTTAGTGACGTATTTAGAATAATAATCAGAGAATAAAAATGCTTAGGGTCAAAGAGGTAATGTATTATCTATTAGTGTTAATATGGGGTTAAAGAGGACATAGGGGTCCTAGGGGTGTTAATTATGGTCAAGGGTTATTGATTTGGCGAGATTAATGGGTAGAGGGGTTAATGGATTAGGTTAAAAAAATACTTAGAAATTCGGGGGCTTAGTGGATTAGGTGGCTAATGGATTAGTTCATGGGTCAAGATTAGGTGGATAATGGGTTAGTTCAAGGGTAAATATTAGGTTGCTAATGGGTTAGCTCATTGGTCAAGATTAGGTGGCTAGTTATGGCAAGTGATTGGTCAATATGGGTTAGGGGGTTATGGGTCAATGGGTTACTATATCAAATAAGTTCAACAATGGTCGACCATGATTAATTATGGTCATCCATGGTCAATAAGGTCAACTATCGTAAATGGTGGTTCATATGTTCAAAGAGGGTCGAGGGTTGATGAGTTAGGAGGTTTATGGGTGATGAGATTACCATACTATGTGGTTAATGGGTTAGTGGAATATAAGTGGACATGGCATTCCTATGTGACTGGGTTTGGGATGAGTGGGTCAATGTGGTCTATATGGTGATAAATGGTGAAATTTATGGCTTATATGGTCAATATGGTCAACAAAGGTCAACCCAGGAATGATTGATATAATGGGTGAGGGTGGAGGGATATTGGTAATCGTGGTTAGTGGGTCAGGGGGATAATGGATTTGGTGGTTAATAGGTTAGTTCATGAGTCAATGATAGGCGGGTAATTATGGCAGGTGCCCAATGTCATATTGACAATTGACATTAGTCAACATAGTCAAATATGTGTTTGGTAGTTATGGGTTAGTGGGTTATTAGAACAACAAATTAACTGTGGTCCACCATGGTCAATAGTACTCCATATGGCCAACAATGGTGGAAGGTTGATGTGTTAATGGGGTTATTGGGTTAGGAGGATTTTAGGTGATGGGATTATCAAACTACATAGTTTATATATTAGTGGAACATAAGTGGGCACGATGTTCATGGGAGAAAAAGATAGGGGTGAGTGGGTCAATTTTGTCAACATGGTGAATATGGTCTACATAGTCAATATGGCCAAAAAAGGTCAACCGGGGATAGTGGAAATCAAATATGGTCAATGGCTATTGATACTGTGGATGAGGGTAGAGGGTTAGCAAGTCACTAAGGTTAGTGGGTGGGGGGGTTAGTTGATTAGGTAATGGGTTAGTTTGTGGGTCAAGAGTATGTGGCTAGTTGTGGAAAGCCACCAATGATTAATTATAATCAACACTAGTTATCATAGGTCAATATGGGTGTAATGATCCCAAGTCATTATGCTAGGAACATCACGGTTTTGGGTGTCTTTTAAAACTTTTATTGGTTGTGGTATTTCATCAAACACTTCACTGACCTACTTGTTTAGATGTGTTTACTTATTGAATGGCCTCTTGATTTCGGCCTTAGGGTTTACTGATGTGTTTATATGAGTGTTTCCAGCAATAAACAAGAATATACAATCATGGACATACCTCAACCATATGCAATATGATAGACAAGCCAAAACATCTCAAATATGCTTTTATTCATGAAATAGAGAAATTTTCTACAATGAAGATGCCGATCTGGAATGCTCAACATATGGATAAGAAGATAGACAATAGAGCTGCTACAAAATGCTCCAATAGAATACTACAATAAGCCTCCAAAGGCTGGATACACAATGAAGATTGAATACAAGTAGATCTGGGCCATAAGGATGCTAAACCCCCAAGCTGGAAGGTGCCATGCCCTGCTGGATAGATGAAGCTCCTCAACAATTCGGCCCTGCTGCCAAAAGTGTCCAATCACCCAAAGAAATATGCCAAATGATAGATTGGGCAACTGTAAGCACAACCTAGGTGCTCGAATCTCCAAGGCCACTCTCCAACCCTATAGATCTGATTCTCCTCAAGGACTGGTGTGCCCCCCTCGATGCCTGAAACCCTAATAATTCAGCCTCTCTCTTAGAGACCTCCAACAGCTCCACCAATCCACTAAAATGATCGATCGGGGCATGACAATGAAAAACCAAGTGCTCAATTGGGAAAAATACCTACTAGATCCTTAGATCTAGCTACCCTCCAAATAATGGTGCACCCTCCTCTTAGGGAAATCATCCCTCTCTCAATGCAAATCAATCCTCCATAAGAATACCTCCAAAAACATCCAATAATGGCGCTATGGTACCTGCAATGAAAAACCAATACCTGGAATTCCCGAAATCTCTTCTCCTCAACTAGAATGAATCCTCCCTCAATGGATGGTGTGCCCCTCTTGCTGGAAACCCTCAACTGGTGCACCCTCTCTCTATCTGCACATGTAACTGATGTAGAATCCTCCTGCAACTAAGTAGATCTGGAACTAGAATGGTGTGGCAGCGTATTGCATCTCCGACACCAATCTTGGGACAAGCTAGGTGGAATCTTTCACCACCGAATCGTCCTCTAGGGTTTGTTAAGTCAAAACCCTCAAAACCCCCAATGCTGGGCTCACTAGCTAAAAGCCAGATATGAAAATATGATCATACATGAATGAATGAGTAGAGGCCCTTGCCTTCCCTTTATACTATTTGGCTCACCTTGTCCCTCCAAAGTGAATTTCATTTTATTAATATTTAATTAATTAATTAAATCACTTTAATTAATTAATTAACCTTTTTACCTCAGAAAAAAAACCTTATCTCTCCTTGTGGCTTCCCTGGCCACTGAAAGTCATTTTTCACTATCCCATCCTGTAGTGTTTCTCCTCCCGATTCCAATGAGATATTACACTGAGAGGTTCCTCCAAGTAATGTTCCCAAAATGACCTCTTCAGTGAACTTAATTGACTTACAACAAAAAATACTCAAAACCATGGAAATCGTTGGAATGCCTCGGAACCAAAGCCAATCTGTGAAGAATGGCTCATAATGATGAAACAGGATGAGAAATGCAAGATGGACCCCACAATGCCTCTCAATAACCCCTGTACTCGCTATAACATCCATCTGGCTACTTTGGTCATCATAAACCTCTCCACTGTGATGATGTCCCAAAGTGGGGACATTACAGTCCTCCCTGCTAGAAAATTGCTTGTCCTCAAGAAATAACCAAATCCCCTCAAAGAAAATACCAGGATCCCATGTCGACCCGTGGGATACACTGTAGAACCCATCCAAAGGTGAATACTCATGCACTCTACTCCTTGGGTCCCATATCAAGTCATGAACTACTAACCCCTTGGAAGCATAACTCTGAAATACAACAACTCCAAGAGTCTCCTGCATAAGACACATGGCCTCATCTCAGAATGCATCCATCCTCCAAGTCTCTACCAAGATCCATACGACCTCCATCAACTACTCATGATGATGCCTAAACGAGGTGCTGTCAGACCTCCGTGAGACACCCGCAAGCGATGCGCTCCTCTCAACACTGAAGCTCAATGGAAAGTTAGAATAAGTTTCCCCTGTAATGGTCCCCTCTCCCCTATTAGTTAGTGAAATGACCAGTCCTGCAATCCATGGGTCCCATTGTTAAGCCCTAATATTGGCTCATTAACCCTTAATTGGGGCATATTAGATTAGTAATTTTATTTTATTTATGTCGGCTTTAGGCCATTAGTTGTAATTATACCTCCTAGTCTCCTATATATACCAAGGAGACATTTTCATTTTGAATCATCTTGTACTTGAACATTTAAGTGGGGTAAAAGGAGGTTGCCCCCTCGAAGAGGCTTATTATCTGAAATTATCTCTTTTTCAAGGTGTTGAGTACTTTTCTTGAGGTTTTTCTATGTTATATTGATGTTTGGTTCTTAACATATGGTATCAGAGCTCAAGGTCTTGGGGTTTCGTTGCTACATCTGAGACACCGTGGAATTTTTACTATAACTTTTTTTCTACAACATTTCAGAAGGAACGGCTTGGAGAATATTTAGTAGATTGATCAAGGTACGATGGGTTCAAAATTCAGCTCCTGAGGCCTTATACTTTTGGAGATACCGCTTGTACAAGATAGGGTTATGGAATCATCCTCAAATGAGTCATTGCGGAATTTTCTATATAAAAATGTTCTGTAACGTTTCAGACCCTGAACTCTAGAGGACATTTATAGAAATTAGTAAGGTATATGTGGTAAAAATTTAAGCTTCTGGGTCATCTTAAATTTGTATATACACTTTGTGTAAGATAGGGTATCTGACTAGTCCTATTGACTAGTCTCAAGAAGGTGTTCCAGGTAAAACAATCATAACTTCTTGCTAGAGTATCCAAATTGAGTGGGACTAGTTTCATTGGATCGTGCACAGTCTCTAGTATTTTGGGTGTGAGTTTCAGAATTTGATATCAATTATTTTGTGCGGGGCATGCTATACAAGTGAGATCTCCTGGAAAGGCAAAAAATCGACAAGTTGTGAGGAAGTTACCATAAATTCCACTTGGCACATCCAATTTTGATCAGATCTGTGGCATTGCAGAGAAGAAATATCAGAGAACTACCTAAAAGAAAGTTTCATACCCAGAAGGGCTGAAACTTGGGAGATAGAACA
>ML778463.1:435007-453088 GCA_009831015.1 Picea engelmannii
TGTACTTGAACATTTAAGTGGGGTAAAAGGAGGTTTCCCCCTCGAAGAGGCTTATTATCTGAAATTATCTCTTTTTCAAGGCGTTGAGTACTTTTCCTGAGGTTTTTCTATGCTATATTGATGTTTGGTTCTTAACACCCATGCTAACCTCTGTCGAAGATCACCATGCTGGCCCTGCACTACTCTGACTATGATATATTGATGTTTGGTTCGTAACACCCATGCTAACCTCTGTCGAAGATCACCATGCCGGTCCTGCACTGCTCTGACTATGACTGTTTTCCCCCTGCATACATAATGGATCCTCCTCTCCTGGATCCTCATGCTGAAATACCTGTGACCATTGGACCTGCTGTCCATGAACTGTGTCTGTAAGGAAATATCTTTAGAAGAAGTACCTGTCCACCCATCTCCATGTTCTATCATGATGATCAAGAGTGAAAAGTTGCCTCTCTCTATCAGAAAAATCACTAGAGACCCACTCCAAACCAACCCCTGGGGAAGTGTGTGGCTCTTTGGCGCAACTTGGGTCACCATGTAGTGAAACACCCTACTCACCAAGTGAAATCCCAGATCCCATGACAAACTTGGAAGTTTATCACTTCCAACCTCCTCTAATTTCTCTTGTGTGAGACTGATCACTGTCGGAAGCCCTCCATGCTCATCTGCTATCATCTGGCTTATGGTGCTCACCATCACGCACCAAGTCTCAGCTGGCCGCCTATGATGATCCATCTCTATCTTGCTGGATGCTGTAAAAGTGCTCTTGTCAGGTGGTCTCGGCCCACGCACTCTCGATGCCCTCTACCACTGTATATCTCTCCTCATGCTGTTGTCCATGATAAAAGTGTCGGGAAAGGGTAACAGAGGCATCTGTAGCTGACCATAGAAATGAAAAATACTACCCGCCTCGGTCAATCCCAAGGATTCTACCAAAAGAACATCTACCCGTACCCTTGATAACTGCTCGTCCGTAGCCATCACTAAACCCCAATCATCAGGTATAACCAGAAGTAACTCCTCCAACTGCTAGTCAACCAACCTCCATCTCTCATCTCTCATGCAACTGCTGATATGGTGAAGATGCTCTCTCATATCCATGTGCTGCTGCAAAGGAGTGGTATTTGCATGTCCCCCTAAGTGTGTCTCCTCCTTTCAAGGAAATACACCCCTTTGAATCCCACCATACATATCAACATGTCTCTATGAGCTATCACTCATCACTGTATGCTCTGACATACTCATGTAATCTCCTATAGACTCATGCTGCATCACAGATCCTGGGCATAATGCTGGATCAAACTCTATATGGAGGTCAACCACTCTCTGGACACAAATGGAAGTGTCCTTCATCAACTGGTGCTCCTCTGCTAAACCACCACCATCTTCTAGCCATGTGACCGGAGGACATATCTAAGTATCCACTAGGACAGATGAAGTGGACCTCTGACAGATCTCCTCAAGAAGCTCATCTGATCTAGACTCTAATTCTTGGAGGGCTGTCTGTGTGCCTCTCAAGAATCCTCTAGTGCTCTCCAACTCCTGAGTAAGTTTGTCCACCTCTAACTCCTTCTCCCTCAGAGCCTCATGATACATCTCACCAATCCTCAATAGGTAGTCCCTGTCAGTCAACAATTGCTGGTAATCGGTCCTCATCATAGATACTCTCTCCCTGAGAGTATTAAAGTCGTCCATGGCAAATCCCTCATCTGCACTACCATGTGCCACTGATGCCTCCCAACAGTAATCAACCACCAATGCATGCATGTCAACAAAATGTCTAGTGGCTATCATGATCATAGCCTCACTAACTCTCAACTATCCTGCTAAGTGGTGTGACTCATGATCATAGTCATGCTGAGGTACCACCTCATGCCTCTTACTGCTAGTGCCATCACTAAAATCCTCAACAACACTCTCTACATAAGATAAAGTGCCGAACTTCCTGCCGTCTACTGTGCCACTGGGTCTTCCCATACGTAACTGCACATCATCCTCAACTTCTAGCTCTCTCTAAATCATACTGTGTCCGATGTGAGCAGTTATATCCTCCTGTGCACTCAACCTGTTACTATCATTTGCGCATGGATCCCTTATAGATGTATCTAGACACGTGCTATGGTCATCCTGACTTCTAAAGAGTGCATCCTCATCCATGTAGGCCGATCTTGGAAGTAAGTGCTCCATAAACCTGTCAGCATCCACAATCTGCTCAACTAATGGAGTCTCCAAAAGTTGTGACTCAATCTCCTCATGCTGATCTATATGTGTAAATTCAATTGTATGTATGTCCTGTACCTCCTCCTAGATCAGTGGATCTAAACATCCATGGTGTGAATCCTGCATGTATGGTTCCTCTGTGCTACTGCTATCCTCATATGTCGTGGCTATCATGGGAATTTGGAAAAATGGAAGATGTGTCATGACTACCATAGGAAGTTGGTCATTTGTAGGTGCTAACACGTGTGAATCCTCAATAGTGTCACCACTCTACGGAGGTGTAGGGTCATCAATGGTATGTGACATGTCTACTGAGACACCAATGCTATCATCCTATCCATCCAATTGTTCCTCCAATGTGAAAGGGTCACTATCCTCCTCAAGTGTGCAAGCATCACTAGCCTCTATGCAAGAGTCACCATCACTAGCCTCTAAGGTAGAGTCACTATCACTAGCCTCTGTGCAAGAGTCACCATCACTAGCCTCTGAGGTAGAGTCACTATCACTAGCCTCTGTGCAAGAGTCACTGTCATCATCAGACTGGTCTGAATCAACATCTATCGCTCCATCCACACACACCTCATCCTCCCTGTCATAGTGTGCCTCAATAGTGTGCTTCTGATCCTTACCCCTACACTTATGATCTGGTTCCCATGACCCCTTGCAATAGTGGCAAGGTTGTGTGCTCCTAATGGGTGTGGGGTTTCTCTATTTTTCCCACCATGTAGCTTCTTCTTTGCTCTTTTTATCTGCTATGATGATCCTGTGTAAAATATCCTCTTTGCTCCAATGGGGATTTATATAGGCTGCATACTGTTGGAAGGTTATTAGGGCCTTAGTTTCCTCGCTAAGGTCTGAATATATTACCTCCAAGCATGTTATCTCAAAGGATATCTTGTCCATTCCTTCCCATATATCCATTTCTAAGAGACCCCTTAGGCTGGTAGGAGTTTAAGCTCTAATACCACCGTAATGATCCCAAGCCATTATGCTAGGAACATCACGGTTTTGGGTGTCTTTTAAAACTTTTATTGGTTGTGGTGTTTCATCAAACACTTCGCTGACCTACTTGTTTAGATGTGTTTACTTGCGGAATGGCCTCTTGATTTCGGCCTTAGGATTTACTGATGTGTTTATATGAGTGTTTGTAGAAATAAACAAGAAGATACAATCATGGACATACCTCAACCATATGCAATATGATAGACAAGCCAAAACATCTCAAATCTGCTTTTATTCATGAAATAGAGAAACCTGCTACAATGAAGATGCCGATCTGGAATGCTCAACAGATGGATCAGAAGATAGACAATAGAGCTGCTACAAAATGCTCCAATAGAACACTACAATAAGCCTCCAAAGGATGGATACACAATGAAGAATGAATACAAGTAGATCTGGGCCATAAGGATGCTAAACCCCCAAGCTAGAAGGTGCCATGCCCTGCTAGATAACTGAAGCTCCTCAACAATTCCGCCCTACTGCCAAAAGTGTCCAATCACCCCAAGAAATATGCCAAATGATATATCAAGAAACTATAAGCACAACCCAGGTGCTCGAATCTCCAAGGCCACTCTCCAACCCTATAGATTTGATTCTCCTCAAGGAATGGTGCGCCCCCCTGGATGCCTGAAACCCTAATAATTCGGCCTCTCTCCTAGAGACCTCCAACAACTCCACCAATCCAATAGAATGATAGGTTGGGGCACGACAATGAAAACCCAAGCGCTCAACTGGGAAAAATACCTACTAGATCCTTATATCTAGCTACCCTCCAAATAATGGTGCACCCTCCTCTTAGGGAAATCATCCCTCTCTCAATGCAAATCAATCCTCCATAAGAATACCTCCAAAAACATCCAATAATGACGCTATGGTACCTACAAGGAAAACCCAATACCTGGAATTCCCAAAATCTCTTCTCCTCAGCTAGAATGAATCCTCCCTCAATGGATGGTGCGCCCCTCTTGCTAGAAACCCTCAACTGGTGCGCCCTCTCTCTATCTGCACATGTAACTGATGTAGAATCCTCCTGCACCTGAGTAGATCTAGAACTAGAATTGTGTGGGAGCATATTGCATCTCCGACACCAAGCTTGGGACAAGCTTGGTGGAATCTTTCACCACCAAATCGTCCTCTAGGGTTTGTTAAGTCAAAACCCTCAAAACCCCCAATGTTGGGCTCACTAGCTAAAAGCCAGATATAAAAATATGATCAGACATGAATGAATGAGTAGAGGCCCTTGCCTTCCCTTTATACTTTTTGGCTCACCTTGTCCCTCCAAAGTGACTTTCATTTTATTAATATTTAATTAATTAATTAAATCACTTTATTTAATTAAATCACTTTAATTAATTAATTAACCTTTTTACCTCTGAAAAACACCTTATCTCTCCTTGTGGATTCCCTAGCCATTGAAAGTCACTTCTCACTATCCCATCCTGTAGTGTTTCTCCTCCTAATTCCAATGAGCTATTACACTGAGAGGTTCCTCCAAGTAATGTTCCCAAAATGACCTCTTCAGTGAATTTAATTGACTTATAGCAAAAAATACTCAAAACCATGGAAATCGTCAGAATGCCTCGGAACCAAAGCCAATCTGTGCGGAATGGCTCATAATGATGAAATAGGATGAGAAATGCAAGATGGACCCCACAATGCCTCTCAATAACCCCTGTACTCACTATAACATCCATCTGGCTACTCTAGTCATCATAAACCTCTGCACTGTGATGATGTCCCAAAGTGGGGACATTACAATGGGTTAAGGGGTTATGGGTTAATGGGTTATTGGATCAACAATGTTCAATGATGATCATCTGCAAATGACTATAGTCTTCCATTTTCCATATGGTCAGTTGGGGTGGAAGGTGTTGAGGCCTCAACAATCCCGCAAGTCCATTGTCTTGGGCCCCCCCTTTTAAAATTTTAAAATCAAGCCTTGTTGTTTTACTCTATTTCCTTTGAACTTATTCTTTTTAAGCTTGACCAATGATTGCTTGTTGTTGACCAGATTGATTCTTACTAGATGTATATCTCATCATTTATCTTCATACTACAATCATAGTAATCTATTACAATTGCATTGTCAAACCAATTTTCATCACAAATTAGTTGTTTCTACATTCTTTGCTATAATGTACTCAACCCCAAAACTTTAGAGAAATCACAACAAGTGTGTGGGATTTCTTATATTTCCTTATCGAGTGATGGATTTGTAGTAAGAATGTTTCTTTACAATGTGCATTATTCTCATGTATGAAGAATGCATTCTTGTTTATGTGTTTTCTCTCAAATGTTTGTTTATAACTGTGAACATGGAATTGTAATCAACTATCTAATTACAAACTTTCCTTGGTTACATATCTGGTTACTTACGTTCTTGTTGTTACAACACAATAACTTATTGCCGAGGATAATAATAGTGACATATTCGATGTTGTGTTTAATATATTTGTTTGTGTGTTCAATATCTAAGAAACTGTAGAATATGACCACATTTCACATATCAAATTATAAGTATTTTGTTATTTCGTCATAAAAAAGACCTAAACGGTGGATTGGGCTGTAGCTAGTAAAACCCCAACTCAATAATGGTTGTTGGGCTAGAATTCGAATGGGTTCCCTATTCCAAATGGTGAGGAGTCTAATTGGGACTTCTCACTGGTGTGAACCCCGACTATTGACATAGGGACATTTTTCCATGTTAATAATTTTCTCACTAGAAGAAGGGCTATGGAAAGCTTCCCTATGTAAAACTGCATTTTCTTTCTATATGTATTTTTTATAGCATTGCCCCAAATCGCTACATGGGAGACCAACACTGCATTGGACCTGCAAGGAAATTTGCATGACCTCTGATGTAGGAGCATCACCATCAATAATTAAAGAGGCCGAGTGGAGGACAACTCATCACCCAACGCGCACATTTCAAATCAGTTTTGATCCCAAGGAGAGCACGTTATTTTGATATTTTGAAAGTGTTGTAAATTAAAGCTTTTATATGTTTTGAGGCAAGAGCCATCACATAAGGCCGCCGAATATTGTAATCGTCTTAATTATTTGTAGGATTGTACAAATACTGAGCATCAACTCATATCTGAATGTAATGGCCATTTATTGTAATAAGCCTTTGTAGATAGGTGTTTTTAATTGTGATAGGATAACACTAAGGTAGTCGGCAAGAAGGATCGAGAAGCCTCTCCATGTATAAATATATGTGACCAATGTCCCAAATGAGGCTGTTGAATATTATTTTTGTTGCCACTAGTTATTGTAGAGAGCTATATGAGTCCATGTACATACTTTGCAGAATGAATACAAGCATAAACTGTTTGATTCGAAATGCACAGGGTTACTTATTTCTGAGTTTTATGGTGTGAATGTCATGTTCTCTGTTTTATTTGTTTTATGTGCTTGAGAATGCATTTCATAGTTAGATGTGTGAACTGTTAATGTCTCTATAAGTTTCAATTGTTTCTCTTTTGAGAATTCAGGTGCAAGGAGTGCATAGTGCCCGCAAGGAGTGCGAAGGGCGAATCAAGTTTGACTCAAAATCTCAGAAGAGGTAGCGTGAAAATTTGTAGAGGAAGTGCAAGGAGTGCATAATCGCTTAGTGTAGAGAAGAGTTTGAATAATGCACGTGCAAGCTGTGTGTTGGGCCAGCACTTAGTCGAAGTGTTGAAGAAATCTTAGAGAGGATGAGCGCAAGGAGTGCGTAGGGAGATTTTCAAAAAAATATCTAAGTCCAAAATCTTTCAGAAGTTCAAAGGACGCGAGGAGTGCGCTAGAGGTCTGAAATAACTCAAGAAACAAAGCTCAGGAAGGATAGTGGTCAAAATCCTTAAGAAGGAGAAGTTTATTTGTTTTAAGGGTCGTGTTATTCCAGAGTCTATACTTAATGCTTGGAAGTATGGTGTCTAGGCATCCGAAAGTGAGTAAGGGGTAAAGAAGGAAGAAATGTCAACCTTCGGCAAGGGAAGCTAGGGATGATTTCTGGGTTGACATTGTCTAGCTTCCAATTGTTCCTAGATGTTTGTATCCCATTCAATCAATGCCCATGAACGTTTGAGTTCAACCCAGGTAGTGGCTATTTTAAGAATAGTATAAAAAATATTTAAGGCAATATGTGTTTGATTTGATAGTCCAGGTTCGATATTAGGTTGTCTTGTTACAAGGATAGTCATAGAGGAACAAAATGATAAGAAACTCTCAGGGGAAATTTAGGTGCTGTCTCAATTTTGGTCGTATAAAGGAGAGTTTACAGTTCTAGTAGTGAAAATTGGGTGCAAACCAAAGGCCCTTTCCCGTAACTGAGTTATATTTTAAATAGAGATGTATGAGGTGGGGGAAAACATTAAGTTGTCTATCATTTAAGGCTCTTATCAAGGGAGAATATCACTTATAAACATAAGAAGAAAAGGATGAGGAAATAACCCGATGAAGCATAAAATATATATATAGAAATCTAGAGTGTTGACTGGTCTTATACCTGCTGATAGCTGGTACACAGGAAAAATAGTAAACAATATAGAAAACTAGAATTCATTCACTATAGTAGAGGTTGTACTAAATTATAGCGAAGCATTCATCAGATACATATATGAAATGAAATGAAATATGAGATACAAGGAAACAAACTCATAACACAATCGTGACGGAATTGAGAATCTTCGGATTTGCTTTATATTAACTCTCAAGATAGAAAACCTCTATTACAATCGACCCAAAAAGGTCCAACCCTTGTTCCTTCCTTCTATTGTATATTTTTATAGATTTACATATGATGGAATCTCAATCATTCCAGGATTTTCAGTTACAACAAGAAGGAGATCAATCGTTTCATTTCTTTATCTCTGCCTTTGTTTGGTACCAGAAGCTTGCCCTCTCACATGCTCGGTACAAGTGACACATCTTTCCACCATCTGAGATATCAACCTTGACGGTTCTGCTTGACAATTGGCCTCAAAAGAGTAACAATCTTGGGCTAATTGCAACAACCTTTCTTCCATCTATTGGTCTAGGATGTCAATAGCGCACAATTGTACACTTGGTTTAATCATGCATTTATCTATTTGAACTATGTCGGCCATAGCTACTTGTGAGATTTCGGTCGAATCTCTTTCTTCTTTTTCATTTATATCAAGCAAGATTTTCGCTATATTCATTTGACTCAATGTCTTAGCATTGCCTTCGCTATCAATACCTAACATATTACCATCTATAGAACCAAAATCCTCTTCAACGGATTTCATTACCTTCTTGTCTTGCAGTTTACCTTCTGATATAATGTGCTCCCATTCTTTCAATAAAATATTTCCTCTGGTCTGCTCCAAAATGGAAAACCTGGGAGTACTTCCTAATTACTTGTTGTTTGTAGCTATTACAGCCTCTTGAAATGCGACCCGAGCTACTCCAGCTTCTCTTTCTCTGGCAGATAAATTTTCCAATACTTGATCAACGAGTAAGCAGTTGTCCCGAATTATCTCTACCTCGGCGAGTAAACTTTGCTGGGTTGCAGAAACTCTGCTTCGAATTTCCATCGCCTGGGACTGGAACATCCCGATATTTATAACTTTGCTTTTAGTGATTTCCACTCTAGCCTGTAGCTGCTCAATCAAGTCTTTCTGCTGGCCCACTTGTATCTGACCGGTCTGAGCTACCAACTCTGCTTGTTCGAGCTTAGTTTTGAGCAACTCTATCTCCTTTTTATCGGCCAGCCTTGCTTGTTCTATTCTTGCGCTTGCATGGTCCTTGATAGCCTCCTCTATTGTGGCTTGTTTAGCTTCTAAGGTTTTGATGAGGCGATTTTTTCGCTTCAGCTGATTTTTCAAAACCCCGACTGAAAATTGGTTTGTTGTAGCATACACCCCTAATGTCCCGGCTATTTCTATCACAAACTCTTCTTTCTTCTTATCTTTCCCATCAGTCAACACCTTGAACTTCTTGGCTGTTGATCCCTCTTCCTGATAGAATTCTCTTTTTACTATATCCTTTCTCTTCTTATCGAAAAAGAACTCATTTGGAGGGAGCTCTTCCATCCTTATAGGTCTCAATTCTTCATTTAAAATCCACCCCGTGTTTATGTTTCTTTGAGTTGACCGCAAGGGAGTAATGGAGGCAATGGGATCTCCGATTTGCTTAGCTGGCTGTCCTGGAGTAGTAACAGGAGTCTACTTTTTTGGCGGCTCGTGAGTCTTTATCTTTGGTTTCAGACTCTTAGTTTGCTCTTCCCCGTCCTGGTGTTTTTCTTGGCTGGGTGTCGCATCTTTGGAGCCTTCGACTTCTTTTTGTTGCACCTCTGCTGTACTTGGATTCTCACCCCACAATACTGAGGGAAGACAACTGTGTCAATGTTCTTGGAATTTTAGAACATCGACCCTCTCTTCGGGTGCCAGGGTTTGTATTCGAGCCAAAATATCGGCATAAGATCTTGCACCTCGGAAAATGTCATCCGAGGGTGAATTTTCGTGTTCGAACATTTTAAGTCCACAACTGGCCAAGTGATTACTTACGACCCTTTGCGGATCATGCTTCTTGAATTCAACATGAACCAATTTTAGGTCTTCCAGGGTTGCTGCCTCAGCTTTAGCATGCCCAAAATCTAACAAAGAATATGAATTTAAATGAATAGGAAAATGTGGCCATACCTTTTTTGAATATTCCTTAAGCTCCTTGCTTATGCCACCGATTACGGTTTGCCTAGCAACCTCATGACAAACCAGCTTATCGGGTATGAATAATGGTAATGCATGTGGGGGAACAGAAGCCCCGAAAACCCAGAGATATGAGAATTCTGCTTCTACATACCAATCGACTATATTGCTCAGATTCATCGCTATACTGTCCGAGATCCTGGGTGGCGGGTGGCTGAAAATAGTGACATGCAGCGGTACCATTACCCAGTTAAAGATTTCATACACAAAATATGCCGCTTTGTTTTCCCACAGTTTCGAATGGTAGACATGGATGGGCTTGGCGTTTGATGGAGTCCAACTCCAACTCATTAAGGGAAAAGGCATTATAAAACACACGACGTCCATAATGTACGCAGACATAAAGAATGAAGCAATCTTTCCACTCTCCCTCTGCGCTCGATACTCTGTAACTCAACTGGTTAAGCTATCAGACAATATTTTAGCCCAGTCAAAGGAACAGCCTTCGGCGACTGAATATATTAGAGGCATCCACTGAAGGAAAAAATGTGTGCTGTCCTCTCTCCCGTATAATCTACAGGTCATCATAGCTACATATTTGAAATGTGGTTCCAGAGAAGCTATTGAATATATACCGTTACTGTCCGCCCTGAACTTTGTAGGGTGTGAGACCCAATCTTTGATTAAACTGGACATAGTCTTGTCATATTGCACACATTCCTTCTGTTTGAAATTCTCCAAGAATTCGGCATTGTATGTAAAGTGTGACACGGTTGGAAACTTGTACATAGCCTGAAGTTGTTCGGGTCTGAAAGTGCCAATAGTGAACTTCTGCTCGTTGATGATGGTTCTGGTTGGTATATCCACATGGTCTAATGCCCACCAGACCATATCATAGTAAGGGAGCAGTTGTGGCCTGGCCGCTACTTTATGCATTCCATCTTGGACGATGATCTTATATTTGGTGGTCAGGTCATCTTTTTCATTGTCACTGGAATCATCCAAATAATCTACCAATTCGGACTGCAGAACCTCAAAAATAAATGACCAGGTCTTGACGGAGTCGACACTTCAAGGTGAAGTATCAGAGACGTTGTCTGAACCTTGTCCCGAAACCTCAACATTGGCTTTAGACGCTTTTCGCAGTGCCATGGCGGGGGATCCTGCTTTAGATCTTTTGCGATAAAAATATGTATACATACAGAAATTAGTTTGCTGAGAAAGTTTGCTCTGTGTAATGTAGAAATGAATTTGCGATAAAAAATAACAGATCTATACATTCGACCATTTTAAACTCGGTACTTTTCAGGAACATAACGGTCAAATCATTCTTAAATATAATTTAGCAATAAAAACCCGATCCTTACTTGTCAATTCACCTTGTTTCTAATTAATGCCATAAATTTTGACAGTTCGAAATGCAAGTTGGCTCAAGGAAAAATTAAGATTGCCTTGTAGACCGTGTATGCATCAAATCACGGGAAATACTGGCTTAACTCAATTAATCAGGTTTTATCAATGTTAATTAATCTTTCGGTACTCGCTACATCTGGAGTTTTCACTCTAATTGTTCCAGCCTCTAAAACCCGAGATTGCGACAATTAGCTTTGGTTAAATAAAAATGTAACCAGGATTAAGTGTTTAATTAATCATGTTTAAAAAAAAAAAAAATTGTGGTTATTTATATCGTGACTTCGCGACTCGGAGCTTCGAAGGTATAGCTTCTGGGATGTTCGTATGCCGAGTTGCGAAATCGCGAGATCGCGACTTCGCGACTCGGAGCTTCGAAGGTATAGCTTCCAGGAGGTTGGTATGCCGAGTTGCGAAATCGCGAGATCATGATGATCTAACTTAATTAAATTGGGGGATAAAACCAGATTAAGTATTTAATTAATTACGTTTCTATCTTTATCACGACTTCGCGACTCGGGGCTTTGACGGTGTAGCCTTTGAGGGAAAACATGCCGAGTTGCGAATTTTCGACTTAATTTAACCACGACTGAACTTTTTACCTTTAACATTAACCTGGGTTACTTAAAACAAGAGTTTCGTGGTTTCGACTATCAGGATTATGACGGTAAGACTTTTGGAGTTAGTAAATGCCGAGACACGAAATCCCGATGGTGCTTAACTGTAGTTTAGAAAATCTTTACTCTCGCTACCGACCTGGGTAAAACTTTAAGGTTATTTCTTTGTTTTTCTCTTCGGGACTTGTGAACTATGTGACCTATAACACCCGACATGCGAAATCCCAAGGTAAGAAAGGGGAAAACTCATTTGAACGAAAAGTATAACTCGCTTTGAGAGTATGGTAACCATCACCACTCGCATGATGAGACTTCCGAGATTTTGAAAAAATAAAGGAAAATATGGAAACCAACTTTTGATTTCGAGCATTAAGAAATAAAATTCAAAACTGGCTAAAAAACAAAGGCGGCTCCAACAGGTCGAATGGACGAGATCCATTCGAGAGGATCCAAGATCTCTTGTCACCATCAGATCTGGAGAAGTTGCGCAAGGGTTAACCTTTGAAGTCCTTCAAACTTCATGTATTTGGCATATTTGGAGCATAGAGCGTGGAGGAATGAGGACCCCCGAAGGCTAGATATAATTGCGTCTGTCCACTTCCCAAGGACACGTGGCAGTAGATCTGGAGGTCCAAAGAGCTAGTACTCCAGGGGGAGAGGAGTGAAAGATTTCTTGGAAGCAAGGATTTCTGAAGTTCTGAACATCGGTATTCATCCTAGCCGTTGATCTGAAGGAGGACATGTGGAGGAAGGAGAGGTCCTTTAGACTTTTGACATTTGGGAGACAAAAGGGGTTGCGTTGTGTGAATGTCTAAACTCTCGAAGCCTGCAGTAAATCCAGGCCATCCATCTATCGATATGTAGGGACTGTCGATTTGGGTCCTTTGCGAGTTCTCTAGTCTGATGCTTTGGAGGATTGTAAGTGTTAGACATCCAGAACTCCTGAAGCTCGAAGTCTCAGAGTGAATTGTGATCATTGGTCAACAGGAAGGTGCAGATCATTGATTTCTTGCTGTGTGTGTTCACCGGTCTAACACTCTAGCGGAACTGTGGAGTAGAAATTCAAAAACCCCTGAATCCTGGAGTCGCGAAGTGAACTATTAGCCATCGATTTGGTGGGAGAATAGGAGTCGTCTGATATACTTCGGAGTTCAACACTCCGGGAGCATTGTGTGTTGGAATGGGCAGACTTTCCGAAGCCCGAATTCCTGAAATCAATCCCCGTCGTAGATTGGAGCAGACGCTGTGAGCCGTTGATCCATGATGTGGTTCAATACTCTATTACTTCGGTGTTTGGAAGAATTGGATTCCTATTTCATTGAGACCCCCGAATATTGATAGCTCCAAAGTCTCGAATTCTTCAGGGACTTGAGACTTGGCCCATGGTTTTGGTCCATGATTTCCAGGACGGGCTTGCTAGTGCTTGGGGACCCTCAAAAGGCATATTTTTCATTTGGGAAAGAAGTTTTAAGGCTTGTGTATTGAATTTGAGGGCTCATAAAGAGCCTGTGAGCTGTTACAACTCTTGAAGTCGATCGATCCTAGGCCGAGAGGTCACACAGGCACCAGGAGTGGGTGGGAGTCTGCATCAAGTGGTATCAGAGCCTGAATTAAGCTTTGTGTGAAAGAAAGTTCATAACCATGCCGCCTAGAAGATGCAGGGAGAGACATGTAGAAAATCTAGCCATGGAACGTGAGATGAGGCAATTTCGTATGAGAATGGATGCCATGGAGACATCACAAAGAAGAGAACTTGATGCTGGTGACCTCAGTGAGGCCGAGAGTGAAGAAATGGAAGTATAAAGAGCTGCAAAGGAATGCTTGTTGAGAGTTTTTGTAAAAATGGGGGCCAAAGTAAAAATAGAAGTCCCAATGTATGAAGGCAACTTGAATGTTGAGTAGCTACTGGATTGGATAAGGGATTTAGACAAGTACTTCGATTATGAGGAGATCAACGATGAAAATAAAGTGAAGCATGTTGTTACCAGACTGAAGGTACATGTATCACTATGGTGGGATGAACTACAAGCTGACATAAGATACAAAGGTAAGCAAAAATTCAAAAGTTGGGATAGGATGGTAGCTAAATTAAAAGATAAGTTCATACCCAAAGACTATCAGATCAATTTGTTTAGAATATTGCAGAACTTGAGACAAAAAGGCTTGTTATCCAGGTGGATATCGGTGGCCACCCACCTTTTCCAACTGGCTCAAAACAATTTTTTGACAATTTTGGCAATTTACTATTTTTAGCAGGTTTTAACTTCCGGGACCATTTTGAGGGCCTAAATGAAGGTTTTTTGAGATCGAGGTTCTCAATGATAGATGAAGGCATGATTGAGCCCCCAAAATGAATCTCCTCGAAGATACCTTTCCAACGAGCTATCACACACCTAAAACGGAGATTGTATGCAAAAGTTACGACCCCGGGAAGTTGATGCACTGACTTACCCAAACGGGGCCCACATGACTTTTGGCGCTTCATCTCCTAGGGTTAGGTTTTTGGATGTCTAGGAATTTTGGCATTCCCGATTATTGTAAAAATACCTCTAGAGCCTCATTGTAACCATCTTCTCATGGATGCGAGTAGTAGCCACATCTCTTCTTAGAGATAAGCTACCAACACCTTAGCTAGTTTATTTACATTCTGTCTGTTAGCATATTTCAGTCATTTGTTATTAATGAAATGAAGTCTTATTTCCGCTGCATCTCTGTGTTTATGTGTATTTCTGTATTTCATTGTGTTCCTACATAAATCCGGATCAGTGGTATCGGAGCGGTCTGCTCATTCTCAATCCTTCTTTGCATGTCCCCAACGAGATCGGGGTATAAGGAGTTGGGGCTCGATCTAGTTGAACCTTTGCAAGATTAGCCTCGCAAACCCCGACGACTGCCCATGGGGGAAGAAAAGAAAGATGAGGGAGTAGGAGATCCTATCAAAATGTTGCTCGAGGAGGCCCTCGAGAAGCAAAGGAATGCGATGATGGAGAACTTTGCCCAGATTCTTCAACGGATTCCGACTGGCGGTGCATCGACATCCAAAAGCCACTCTGGAGGTGCCACTCCTTTTAAGGTACAAGTAAAGTTTGACACTCCCATATTTGATGGCCAAATAGATGCAGATGTCGTAGATATATGGTTGAATCTGTTAGAAGGATATTTCTCGGTTCATGACTTCTTTGATCGAGAAAAGATTATTTTCGCACTCCTGAAAGCCGCCCCCCATGTCAAGGACTGGTGGGAAACCTACTCAGAGCAAGAGGGTGAGGGAGAACCCTCTTTGGTCTTTGCCGCACCCACTTGGAATTATTTCCGAGATGCCATCAAGGAACAATATTATCCCATGGGGAGCTATGAGGACAAATACATACAATGGACTACGTTGCGGCAGCAAAGGGACCAAGATGTGCATGAGATGGTGAATCTGTTTCATACCCTACGCAAAAAGTTGGGTATCAAAGATTCAGAGAAACATTTGGTGTTAAAGTACCACAGTTGTCTGCACAGATACATTCAGGAGGAAATGGAGTTCCTCGACATCTCCTCACTTAGTGTGGCATACCGATATGATGCCAAGATTGAGCAGAAGTTCAAACAGAAGAAGCGAGACTTTGGGTCTGCAAATCAGAAGCACGGGAAAGGTACTCCCAAACCGCAAAACAAAGGACCAAGCCAAGGTGGGGCAGCCCAGGAAAACCCTCCAAAGCCATAAGCAAAGAAAAACACCACGAAGCCAAAAAAGGACACGGGGAAGTGGTGTGAGTTCCATAAGAGCTCCACTCACAACACAAGTGAGTGTCGGGCCAAGCAGTCACTGGTAGCCAAATTGAAGGCTTCTGAATCGAATGCATGCTTCGACTCTGAATCAGAACCTGACAAGAGGAATGATAGGGGGAAGTAGATTATCGATGTGGAGCCCAACGCCACCGTTGCCACCACGAAGATCCAGAAGGAGGAACCAGAAGATCTAGAGGAGGCAGAGCATCTCTTCCATTCCAAGATGTGGGTAAAGTGTTCCCCGTTGCAGTTCATTGTCGACAGCGGGAGCCAGAAGAACCTCATCTCGGTGGAGGTCGTGAAGCGGTTGGGCTTTCTGACCACAACACACCCACAACCATACACCATTGGGTGGTTGCACCAAGGACGAGACCTCCGCGTCAGTCGACAATGTCGCCTTCCCTACAACATCAAGCCCTTCATGGATGAGGTATTATGTGACATTGCTCCTCTTGATGTTTCTGATGTATTATTAGGCCAACCATACTTGTGGAAGCGACATGCTRTGTATGAGTCTAGGCCTCGTGATGTTATTATCACTTTGGGCAATAAGATGTACAGGATACCGGAGATAGCACCGCCTATCACCATCTCTTTGGTTACTGCAAAACAATGTAGTAAGCTCATTTCCCAAACCAGGAAATTTGTTTTCCTGATGATCCGCCCTCAGGGAAAGAGGAAGACTGTGGCCATGACCTCCCAAAAAGGCCCCACTACATGAAAACAATAGATGGATAAGTTCATGGAGGAGTATGAGGACATCTTCACCTCCCCCGCAAGGTGCCTCTACACTGCCAGGTCAAGCACCCCATCGATCTGACCCCAGGTGCACCACTGCCCAATGGACCCATCTACCGGCGCTCTGTCCTGGAGAATGATGAAATCAAGAGGCAGATTCATGAGCTGTTTCATAAAGGTCACATCTGGCCAAGTTCATCACCCTGTGGGAGCCCGATTGTATTGGTGAAGAAGAAGGATGGGACTTGGAGACTTTGCATTGACTATCGAGCACTAAACAAGATCACTGTTTGGAATAGGTACCCGATCCCACGGATTGATGACCTTCTGTACCAACTCAAGGGTGAAAAATATTTCATCAAGATCGACTTGAAGTCTGGGTATCACCAGGTACCAATCGAACCTTCTGATGTGTGGAAGACTGCATTCAAATCCAAGGAGGGCCTTTTCGAATGGTTGGTCATGCCTTTCGGGTTGATGAATTCCCCTGCAACCTTCATGAGGCTAATGGATGACATCCTGCAGCCATTCACCATCTCATTTGTAGTGGTGTACTTGGATGACATTCTGATCTTCAGCCAGACTTGGGAAGAGCACCTCCACCATATCCGATAGGTCCTCCAAACACTGTGGCAACACAAGTTGTGTTCCAATTTGGAGAAATGCACTTTTGGCATAACCCAGGTTCAATATCTGGGATACATTATTGATGAGCGGGTGGTGCATGTGGATCCAACAAAGATTCAAGTCATTCGGGATTGGCCAACCCCAACCACCCTAACAGAGCTCCGTAGCTTTTTAGGTCTTGCCAATTTCTACCGTAGGTTTGTGTTGGGATTCTCTCATATCACTTGGCCCTTGAGTCAAGTCACCAAGGGAGGAGCTAAAACAAAATTCTTTTGGTCTGAATCTCAACAGAAGGTATTCAGGTAGTTGAAACATCGCCTCT
The DNA here is from genome assembly GCA_009831015.1 of Picea engelmannii. Classification (NCBI taxonomy): domain Eukaryota; kingdom Viridiplantae; phylum Streptophyta; class Pinopsida; order Pinales; family Pinaceae; genus Picea; species Picea engelmannii. The sequence goes on from ML778463.1 coordinate 452,374, forward strand.
GCTCTGCACCAGTGATCACACTACCAGACTTGAAAAAACCATTTGAGATCAAGATAGATGCCTCTGACTATGCTATTGGGGAAGTCCTTACTTAACATGGGCATCCAGTGGCATATCACAATGAGACACTTTCCGACACAGTCCGGAAGTATCCCACTTATGACAAAGAAATGTATTCCATTGTGCAGGCTTGTCGACAATGGAAGCATTACATTTTGGGAAAGGAAACGATCATCCACACCGACCACCGGCCCCTGCAGTTCATACAGACACAAGGGAAGTTGCAGAACGATTGCCATCAGAAGTGGTCCACATACCTGCAACAGTTTCATTTGAACATTAAGTACAAAAAAGGCAGCACCAATAATATTGCAGACTTCCTCAGTCGAACACCCATCGTGGCACTAACCACTGTGCTCAACTCTTGTGGGCATGAGACTTCCGATTGGCTGCTTCTCTACACAAGTGATCTAGAATTTAGCCACACATACAATACACTCTTGGAGGGTAAGCAAGTTCCCAATTTTCACCTCCAGGATGCCCTTCTTTGTCACTTGGGACACCCTTGTGTTCCTTCAAGAGAGCGTGCCAAGATGATTTGGGAGGCGCACTACAGTCGAGTCGCTGGGCATTTCAGGGTCGAGAAAACCGTGGCAGTATTGAAAAAGTATTTCTATTGGCCGAACCTTCAAAAAGATGTCGGGAAGTACATCAA
>ML778463.1:454731-529341 GCA_009831015.1 Picea engelmannii
GTTCTCAATGATATCCGAAGGCATGATTGAGCCCCCAAAATGAATCTCCTCGACGATACCTTTCCAACGAGCTATCACACGCCTAAAACGGAGATCGTATGCAAAAGTTACGACCCCGGGAAGTTGATGCACCAACTTACCCATACGGGGCCCACATGACTTTTGGCGCTTCATCTCCTAGGGTTAGGTTTTTGGATGTCTAGGACTTTTGGCATTCCCGATTATTGTAAAAATGCCTCTAGAGCCTCATTGTAACCATCTTCTCACGGATGCAAGTAGCAGCCACATCTCTTCTCAGAGATAAGCTACCAGCGCCCTAGCTAGTTTATTTCCATTCTGTCTGTAAGCATATTTCAGTCATTTGTTATTAATGAAATGAAGTCTTATTTCCGCTGCATCTCTGTGTTTATGTGTATTTCTATATTTCATTGTGTTCCTACATAAATCCGGATCAACTTGTAAGTGAAGGAGTACACTGAGGAATTTTACAGATTGAACATCAGAGTAGGACATAGGGAGAGTGATGAAGAAAAAGTTGCCAGGTATATTAATGGCCTGAGGTATGAAATCCAGGAGGAAATCAATATGATGATAGTAAGAACAATGGAAGACTCCTATCAGGTGGCACTGAAAGCAGAGGAGAAGCTGGAAAAAAAACAAATCCAACAAAACAAAGGAAAAAGTACAAGCAAAGGTAGAGGAATTGTCCGAGAGAAGTTCCAGAAACCCAGAACTGAAGTTGGAAAGTATCAAGGTCAGATTGAAAGAGGAGGAAGTTCCCGAGGGGGACAATATGGTGGCAGAAACTCTTTTTCTCAAGGAAGAGGAAGAGGTAGAGGAGGAGAAGTGAGATGATATGCCTGTGGAAAGACATGGCATATGTCTTGAGAGGAAGAAAGGGTGTGAAGAAGCTCACAATTTTGAAGCACAAAAGAGGAATGTAGAGGTAGAAGAAGCATAAGATGGGAAATCCCTCATGATGAGGAAGGTTCTCTTAAGACCACAGAAAGAAGAAAAAGATCCAGTTCAGAGAAACAGTCTGTTCAGGACTGCTTGCAAAACCGAGGACAGGGTATGCAAAGTAATCATAGACAACGGGAGTACTGATAATCTGGTATCCACGGAAATAGTGGAAAAGCTAGAGCTAGAGACAACTGCACATCCGAACCCGTACAAGGTATCACTGTTGCAGAAGGGACACAAACTCATGGTAAGTTGACAATGCAATGTTGAATTTAAGATAGGAGGTAATAAAGATGAAATTCCATGTGATGTCATACCTATGGACGTTTGCCATGTTTTGTTGGGAAGACCATGGAAATATGATAGAAATGTCATACATGATGGGAGAAAAAACACTTACACCCTTGAGAAGAATGGCCATACACATATGTTGCTGTGAATGGAGGATAAGAGAGTTAAGGAAGAAGCTGGCTCAAGCATACGTCTCATGAGTGGGAAGGAACTCTTGAATGAAGTCAAGAAGGAACACGAGATGTAGTTTGTTGTGGTGAGGAAGCCCATAGTCATCCTTACAAGCACTTATGTGGATGATATTCTTGTAGAGATTCATGAATTTTTGGATAATTTTTCTAATATCGTGGTGGATGAGTTACCTCGTTCTTTACCATCCATTAGGAGTATCGGTCACCACATTGAACTTATTCCAGTAGCGAGTTTTCCAAATAAAGCAGCATATAGGTTGACACCTCAAGAAAATGAAGAGGTCAATAATCAAGTCCAAGAGCTGTTGGATAAGGGTTTAATCAGAGAAAGTTTGAGTCCATGCGTAGTACCAACTGTGTTGAGTGCAAAGAAATATGGGGGTTGGAGAATTGTGCACAGATTCTAGAGCCATCAACAAGATCACCATTAGGTATAGATTTCCTTTACCCATAATGGATGATTTGATGGATTTCTTAAGTGGAGCAAATTATTTTTCCAAGATAGACTTGAAAAGTGGCTATCATTAGATAAGAATGAGAGAGGGAGATGAATGGAAGACATCATTCAAAACAAATGAAGGATTGCATGAGTGGCTTGTCATGCCATTTGGATTGACGAATGCCCCAATCACATTTGTGAGATTTATGAATGAAGTACTCAAAGATTTCATTGGTAAGTTTGTAATTGTGTAATTATATGATATTTTAGTTTTCAGTAAGACTAAAGGAGAACATTTAAGACACTTGAAGCTGGTGTTGAGGGGGTTGCAGCAGGTGAAGCTGCTGATAAATCTGAATAAATTCTCTTTCATGAAGACAAAACTCATATACGTGGGTTTTGTGATCTCTTGAAACGAGTTGAAGATGGGTCATGAGAAGGTGAGAGCAATCAAAGAATGAACTGCCCCGAGAAGCATATTTGAGGTGAGAAGCTTCCATGGATTATAATTTTTTTTACAAAAAATTCATTAGTGATTTCAGTGGAATTTGTGTGCCCATACTGAACACCATAAAGAAAAAGCACCGGTCTTTTAATTGGAAAGCATAAGCTGAAAAAATCTTCAGAGTATTGAAAGGATAACAAATCAACCGATTCTGGTTCTGCTAGATTTTAAGAAGACATTTCAAGTGAGATGTGATGCAAGTGGAGTAGCTATTGGTGCAATATTGAGCCAAGACAATAATCCTGTTGCTTATTTAAGTGAGAAGCTGAATGACACTAAGAGGAAGTACCCAACATATGATAAGGAGTTTTATGTTGTCATACAAGCTCTGAAACAATGGAGGCATTATCTTATTCTGAAGGAGTTTGTCTTGTACAATGACAATCAAGCTTTACAATTCATAACCAGATAGGAGAAATTGAACCAAAGACTTGCTAAATAGGCATAATTCATGCAGAATTTCACTCTTGTTATTAAGCACATTAGTGGTAGCGCTAACAAAGTTGCTAATGCTTTGAGCAAGAGATGTCTGATTATGCAAGAATTTCAAGTGGAGACCTTAGGGTTTGAACACCTTAAAGGAATATATCGTGAATATCCATATTTTAAAGAGGCTTGCGAAGCATGTGAAAACCCTTTTCTAAGGGACAAAAGCCATTGGATAGAGTATTTAATCCAAGATGGACTATTGTTCAAAGGACTCTGTATTATGAAATCCTCAATGAGAGACAACCCGTTGAAAGAAAAACATAGTGGAGGATTGGCTGGACATTTCGGCCATGATAAGAATTATGCACAACTGAGTTCTTTGCACCATTGTCCAGGTATGAGATCCGATATGAAACAAATTGTGGACATATGTAGAGTCTGCTAATATGCAAAAGGGAAGTAATAGAGCACTGGTCTGTATCAACCATTGCCTATTCTAGACAGACCGTGGGATGTCATAAGCATGGATTTTGTGTTGGGATTACCAAGAACCTAGAGGGAGAGTGATTCCATATTTGTAGTGTTTGGCAGATTTTTAAAAATGGCACATTTCATACCATGCCAGAAAACCAATGATGATACTCACATAGCTAATTTATTTTTTAAGGTGGTTGTAAGATTGCATGGATTTCCCAGAAGTATAATCTCAGATAGAGATACTGAATTTGTGGGAAACTTTTGGAGAAATCCGTGGAAGACGTTAGGGACAAATTTGTCCTTCATTTCAACATATCACCCTCATAAAGACAAACAGACTGAATTGATAAATTGGAGTTTAGGGAATTTGCTGAGAAGTTTAGTCACTGAACATCACAGTTAGTGGGATCAAATTCTGCCCCAGGCAGAGTTTTCTTATAATGATTCTCTAAACTAAAGCATTGGAAAAATTCCATCTCAAATAATGTATGGGATGCATCCGAGAGGAGTTTCAGAGTTGAGATATTTGAGACAGGATGAGTTTCAAAGTGCAGGAGCAAAAGACTTTGCTACAGAGATGCAGAAGCTTCATGATCAGATAAAGGGAAAACTATAGGATAGCAGTCAGAAGTATAAGATCCAAATTGATCAGAAAAGGAGAGAGGTTCATTTTGAAGTTGGAGATCAAGTCTTAGCACACCTGAGGAAAGAAAGGTTCCGAAGGGGAACATATAACAAATTAAATATGAAGAAAATAGGACCATGTAAAATCCTCAGAAAGTTTGTTGCCAATGCTTATGAGATTGAGCTGCCAAAAGATGTGGGAATATCACCTATATTCAACATTGTAGACCTGTACCCTTACATGATGGATGATATAGAGGGGATAAATGATCAAAATAAGATACAGTGGGAAAAGGAGATGCCCACAACAGAAAATCCACAGATGGAGAAAATTATAGATTAGAGGATTGGTAAGAATACCAAGAGGAAAACTTATTTTGAGTACCTGGTGAAGTGGAAGGATCACCCCGCAGAGGATGCTAGTTGGGTAGCTGAACCTGATATTTAGAAGCATATAAAAAAAGTACAAGAGCTCATGGACAAGAGCCCATGAATATTTTTGTCCAGAGGAGTATGATGCAGGAGCATCGCCATCAACGATTAAAGAGGTCGAGTGGAGGACAACTCATCACCCATTGCACACATTTCAAATCAGTTTTGATCCCAAGGAGAGCACATGATTTTGATATTTTGACAATGTTATAAATTAAAGCTTTTAAATGTTTTGAGGCAAGAGCCATCACATAAGGCTGTCGAAGATTGTAATCGTCTTAATTATCTGTAGGATTGTACAGATACTGAGCATCAACTTGTATCTGAATGCAATGGCCATTTATTGTAATAAGCCTTAGTAGATAGTTTTTTTTAATTGTGATAAGATAACACTAAGGTAGTCGGCAGGAAGGCTCAAGAATCCTCTCCATGTATAAATATATGCAACCGATGCCTAAATGAGCTTGCTGAATATTATTGTTGTTGCTAATAGTTATTGTAGAGAGCTATATGAGTCCATGTACATACTTCGCTGAATGAATACAAGCAGAAAAGGTTTGATTCCAAATGCATGGTGTTACTTATTTCTGAGTTTTATGGTGTGAATGTCATGTTCTCTAATTTATTTGTTTTATGTGCTTGCGAATGCATTTCACAATTAGATGTGTGAACTGTTAATGTTGTTATAAGTTTCAATTGTTTCTCTTCTGATAATTCTGGTGCAAGGAGTGAGAAGGTTGAGTCAAGATTGACTCATAAGCTCAGAAGAGGTAGCGTGAAACTTTGTAGAGAAAGTGCAAGTAGTGCAAAATCGCTTAATGGAGAGCAGAGTTTGAAGAAGACCCATGCAAGGTGTGCGTTGAGCCAACACTTAGTCGAAGTGTCGAATAAATCTCAGAGAGGACGAGCGCAAGGAGTGCGTAGGGATATTTTTGAAAAAATCTCTAAGTCCAAAATCTTTCAGAAGTTCAAAGGATGCAAGGAGTGCTCCAAAGGTCTGAAATAATTCAAGGAACAAAGATCAGGAAGGATAGTAGTCAAAATCCTCAAGGAGGAGAAGTTTATTTGTTTTAAGAGTAAAACAAATGAAATCCATTCAAGGGGATCTAGGATCTCTTGTCACCATCAAATCTAGAGAAGTTGCGCAAGGTTTAACCTTTGAAGTCCTTCAGACTTCGCGTATTCGGGAGATTTGGAGCATAGAGCATGGAGAAATAAGGATCCCTGAAGGCTGGAGCTAATCGAGACCATCCACTTCCCAAGGACACGTGGCAGTAGATCTAGAGGTCCGAAGAGCTAGTACTCTAGGGGGAGGAAAGGAGTGAAAGATTTCTTGGAAGCAAGGATTTTCGAAGTCCCAAACCACAGGATTCATCCTAGCCGTTGCTTTGAAGGAGGACACATGGAGGAAAGAGAGTTCCTTCGACATTTCGACGTTCAAGAGACACAAGGGGTCGTGTTGTGTGAATGTCTAAACTCCCGAAGCCCAAAGTAAATCTAGACCATCCATTTATCGAGATGTAGGGACCATCGATTTGGGTCCTTCACGAGTTCGCTAGTCCAACACTCTGGAGGATTGCAAGTGTTAAACATCCATAACTCTTGAATCTTGAAGTCATAGAGTGAATCGTGGTTGTTGGTCGACAAGAAAGCACAAATCGTTGATTTCTCACTATGTGTGTTCGTCGGTTCGACACTCTAGTGGAACTGTGGAGTAGCAATTCAAAAATCCCCAAAGCCCGAAGTCGGGAAGTGAACTATCATCCGTTGATCTGGTAGGAGAATAAGAGTTGTCTGATCTACTTTGGAGTTCGACACTCTGGGAGCATTGTGTGTTGGAATGGGAAGACTTGCTGTGGTTCGACGCTCCATTACTTCAGTGTTCAGAAGGATTGGAGTCCTATTCTATTGAGACTCATGAAGCTTGATAACTCCAAGTCCCAAATTCTTTGGAGACTTGAGGCTTGACCCACGATTTTGGCCCACAGTTTCCAGGAAGGGCTTACTAGTGCTTGGGGACCCCTGAAAGGCATATTTTGCATTCAGAAAAGAAGTTTTAAGGCCCGTGTAGTGAATTTGAGGGCTCAAAAAGAGCCTCTGAGCTGTTACAACTCCCGAAGTTGATTGATCCTAGATCGGGAGGTCGCGCATGCCCTATGATTGGGTGGGGTTCTGTATCAACCTCCCAAGAAAGGTAGCTGGTTTCTTGGTAAAATTTGATGGTGAAGGAACCACCACAACATTTGAGCACATTTAGAAATATAAATTTGTGTTGCATCTTCTTAATTTTATTCATGAGGATGTAGTTTGTAGGCCGTTTCCTTTCAATTTCGAGGGTAAATATTTAAGCTAGTGTGATGTCTTACCCATTTTCACAATTCAAAAGTGGTCTCAATTTAAGAAAGTGTTTGAAAATGTTTATGGTAAAGATGATTTTTTATGTGAAATGCACTAGGAATTAAATGAAATAAACGTAGAGAATGAGGAATCCATCCAAGACTTCAATATAGGATTCCAATGAACCTTCTATCATCTTTATGAAAATCACAAACATTAACATGAAATCATGTGTGAGTGGTATGTGCAGGCCCTTCCTAAAACCATGGATATTTTCATTTCATGGGAAGGGAATACCTGATTTTAATGAAGCCTACAAGGAAGCACAAATTCTCGAGAGAGATGTAAATAGGTACCTATTTAACTTGTTTCCATTCAATTGCGAAGATGAAAAGCATGTTAAAAATGAATTGAAGGCATAAAAAATTGCTAAACCTCAAGCTCAAGTTAAGGATATTTGTAAATAAGTTGCAGTTTTATGAGATAAAATTAACAAAGAAAAGGTTGCAGGAAAGAGGAAAACAATATGAATTTCACATAAACCACAAACTCATTCAAAATCAAGGACATGGCTAACTATTGATTTGATTGACAAGCCTAGTTATAACATATCCTCACCGAATAGTGTATGGTGAATGTCTTACATCTATTTTTTATTGTTCAAATTTTTAATCTATAATCTCAGATACTAATCATAGCCTAGATTCATTTGATTCACTGATTGATGAACGCGTACCTCATACTTTTAATTACTTACCCTTCATAAAATCTAAAGCATGCCCACACTTAGATATTTGAAGTTCAGATGATGTTGAAGTTTAATATGATGAGCTCTTTCCCATTGATCATCTCTTGAAACAAAGGGGTGTTGAATGCATGGGAAACCTTGTAGACACTTTCAATGGATATACCTATTCACCATATTGTCTGAACAATGAAGAAGATCCATTGCACGTCTTTCATGTTTTATCTTTTGCAAAACCCAAGGTATGTTTGGAATTGAATACCCTAAGATCAAATGATAATGGATTTGAAAATAAAGAGTTGAGTCCAATATAGTATCCTTTGAAGTAAGAGAAAATTGTTAGGACATCCTATAGAAATTCTCCCTAATGATACCAAGTGGCCATTAGATCGTGAAGATGATAACGATTTCTTAGTTTTTCACATAAGGGAATTTTTGTCGGAACCTCTTTCATTCTTTCCCCCTTCCCTTGATTTCAAGAAAAAAATACATAACAAAGGTAGATCTCTTGAATTAGAGTTAGTAGAAATTGAAGAGAAGATCCATGATTTTTATGACAAATGCATACTTCTACAAAGTGTCATTCATGAAGAAAATAATGTGTAGAAAAAAATATTAAACATGTTCCATTTACAAGAATGTCTCAAAGGTGAAAAGAAGTCAGTTGTAGATTTACCCTATGAAGGAAAATCATTGGAATCACAACTAAAAAAGATCATAAATTAGCTTCTTGCTCAGTTGATCAATGAATTTTTTTATAACATGATTTGTTAGAGCACCCTCATGCATAATGATCAACATGAACCCTTTCCAATTACAAACTCTTGGGATACATTGCTCATGCATAGGCCACAATGTCATGTTCAAAAGATACTTCAAAACTATGTGGTAGTGGGAGAGGCACATTAAGGTTTATCTCAAAATGCTAAGTTCGTAGGAGGCAAGGAAGACAAATATTCCATGCCAATCCATGAAGAATCTTCCACTGGTGGTAGAATTAAATATGATTCCAATCCCCACATATGCACACAATTTATTTTTTCTGGACAATTGTTTGATGCAGTGGTATCATGGATGCAATCTTATTTCAATCAAGTTTCTAAGTCCTATACTACTAGGTTGGCACTTGAAATTTTCACCAAGAAGGAGTTATTACTATATTGCATCATGTTTTGTACCAATTTGTTGCATTCTTATTCACCCACTTGACATGAGAATCCATTTCAAGGCATGGACGATCTGCATGGATGGTTACACTGGAACTATGACTTCACATGACATATGTTGTCAGTGGGCAGTGTAGGACATAGAAGTATATATATTTTTTCTATTTATATCGTAGGTTTACTTTCAGTTCACCTGCTTAGAATTATAATTTTTCTTTCAAAAATATTTTTCCTTCGATAATAAAATACCCTTTAATTTTATCTTCATGTTTGTCATTTAATTTTTTCTTTTATTTCATGGGCTTTGAAGTTCAACTAAGTACTTGTCCTTTTTATCTTACCTTTGCTTATGATCCTGAACTTTTCCTGAAGATTAATCGACTTGTCTCAATGATTGGTTCACTTATGATATAATGTATGGAACCTTGCATGAGTGCTTTTTGGAGAAAGGAATCCTCCCCACCAATTCCATTTTCTTCCCATAACCATGATCAATGAGTTGAAATTTAGTCTAGGAACTTTCAAAACAAGTATGTGTTGTCATCGAATTTAAGTCATTATGGCATGCTGATGTATACAATGTCACACTAAAAAAGTAGAGCACTTTAGTGAAACAAGATCTTGAAAAAGTTTAATTGAGGAATCATTCTCTATACCCTTTTACATGTCATGCCAATATGTGATGAGTCTTTCATATTGAGAGTTTGTCGTTCCATTGAAATGATTTCTTGAGATTTCTGGTACACTTATTTTTTCTTGGTAATCAAATGAACCTTTGTTCATGTGGAAAAGAACAAGGGTTATTTATCTTCAGTGTGGGTATCTAATAACACAATAAGAAATTTCATTCCTATGTGAACTTGTTTAATTACCTTTAGAAATCTTGTTGGTTTAGGAGGTTACACATATACAAACACTTTGCTGCTAACAATGAATCATCACATCAAAAGTGGTATATTGATAATTGGAAGTCAAAGTGTCATTTAATCAATTAGGATTTTCAATTGGATCTCTTATTATTTTTCACAGTTGTGCTGATGTACACAATGTCACACTAAAAAAGTAGACCACTTTAGTGAAATAAGGTCTTGAAAAAAGTTTAATTGAGGAATCCTTCTCTATACCTTTTTCCATGTCATGACAATGTGTGATGAGTCTTTCACATTGAGTGTTTGTTGTTCTATTGAAAGGATATGCTTGAGATTCCCGATACACTTATTTTTTCTAACTAATCAAAGCAACCTTTGTTGATGTGGAAAAGAACAAGTGTTATTCATCTCTAGTGTAGAACTTTGATAACACAATAAGAAATTTCATTCCCCCATGAACTTGTTTCAAATCACCTTTGGAAATCTTATTGGTTTAGGAGGTTAAACATATACAAACAATTTTTTGCTAATAATGAATCATCACATCAACATTCATATATTGATAATTGGAAGTCAAAGTGTCATTTAATTAGTTAGGATTTTCAATTAGATCTCTTATTGTTTTTTCACAGTTTTGCTCACCCATGATTAATACCATTCTTGTTGTGTTATTTACTCCTCTAGGTAAGATAGGAAAGTAATAGAGCATTTCTTTTATAGAATCTGTTTTTTAGGAGTCAAAGTCATAGCAGCCCATGGGATTTATGGATGGCTTGCTTCCTTTAGCAACTTGAGTCTATACTTTCTCATTATATGGGAGGTTAGAAAGAAGGGATATCAAGGATCATGATTAGTCATTTCACTTCCAGTAAATATTGTAACATATCCTTGGCCAACACTATTTATCATCCACATCCATATTAAAGTGCTAAATGAAAGTAAGGTTTTCTAGAGTAAGTATTAGTGATGGAGAAATATTGAATGGAAAATAACTATTGCATTGTAACAATGGATCATAATTTATGAATGGTTGTATACATAAGCTTGAGGGAAGATGAAAAAAATTGAAGTTCCTCGAAAAGTTACCTTATGAAATGTACACTATTGATAGGCTTTGTGCATAGAGGAGAAGGTTGTCCTTGAAAACAATCAACTCTTCTTACTTAATCATTTTTTCTCAGCCCAAAGGAAATTACAATATGTTTGGCATTCAATTTCAGTGAGAGGTCTATTATTCATGATCATAGAGGGTGTATTTCAACTTAATAAGGAAGCTCTTAATTTTTGCACATGAATATAGGGAAAAGTTGAGTCCATTATTGGATGCAAATCTAGGCATTGATATTGAGAAAATTCACTCCATTATCCTATCTCCCTAGGCATATTTCACTCAGATTTATAACATTGTTTGAGGACATATGGTTTTCCACTAATTATGTGACTTCTCAAGTGTTTTTCATTGTCATTTCTATGCCTATGTTTACGAAAAATCTTGGTACTTGTAGTTAATGTATAGCAATGTGATTCTGAAAGTAAATCTCTTGAATAGGAGACATAGTGTTGTGCAAAATTATTGAGGATCCAAGCATTAACAAAGAAGTTGTAGCCCATCTAAGGACCTTAAGGTTATGAAGGTACCTATGACACATTTATTTTGGGATGACCTTGAAGATAAAAGTGACATTATTGACACTTCACGGTCATACTTTATAAATGATTAGAAAATATTCATGGCATCACCTAGTGTCACCATTTATTGGGGCCTCAAAACCTCCCCAAGTCCATGGACTTGGGGCACCCCTTTTAAATTTTAAAAATCAAGCCTTGTTAGTTTTCTTTGATTTCTTTGACCTTATTATTTTTTAGCTTGATTAATGATTGATTTCTATTGACTAGAATGATTCTTACTAGATGCATGTTTGATCATCTAGCTTCATACTACAATCATAATAATCTATGGCAATTGCATTGTCAAATTAGTTTTCAATGCAAATTAGTCGTTTCTACATTTTTCACATTATATGTATCATAAACTGTGTTCTTATGCCTCTTGGATTTAAATGTCGTTGACTTGTGTGAACATGTTAAACAAGTTTATCTAGGCTCATTTAAATACTTGTGCAACAATGGATGGCTCATAACTATATTTCAGGAAGAATACTCAGTCTAGGAAAGGGATGGGTATCAGGTGCTTTGAATGTCGGTGGAATATTTTCACAGATTAACATATATTAGCTATTAATGAATCATGCAAGTTTCAATTTCATATTAATATTGTATATAACACATATATTGGATGAGCTATCAAGATTAAATTTGGGCAAAGCATCATTTTGAACGAGGTCTAGATTTTCATTAAAAAATGATTTTGTGCGAAAATTTTGGCCCTGAATAAAACAAAATTTTAATTCCTATAAATGGATTGTAATAGGTCTTATGGATTGTGAACTCAAATAAATTGTTAGAATATGATTCCAAGGTCCGCAAGTATGAAAACGTGTAGTCAAGGTGTCCTTGATAGAGAGACAATTAGAACTTCACAAGTTATAAAAGAGACAAAATTGGGTTTGAAGCTAAGCATGCAACCATTCATTTGAAATCCTATTCTCTCCTCTACTCATAAAACAAAATGTTTACCAATTGGAGATCGTATGGGAAAGTTATAGGTTTGCAAAGTTCATTGACTGGAGGTATTGAATCTGAAAAGGAGCTTATCCATTTTAATCTAAAAAGATTTTGTATGAAAGAGAAAATGACAGAAACATGGATAGAAGACAAAATGGCAAATAATCCTATTGGCATATATATGTGCAACAACAAATTCGAGTGAAAATAATATGTACCTATCACTTTCTTATGAGGAGACAATTTTTCTATAAGCAAGCAAATTGTAATTGTTAATGTCTACTCCAATGGGGTTGAATAGTCAATTGTAGAAAATGACAAAATAATAAAGGAATACCCCATAATATGTAATTCATGTAACATTAAAAAACAAGAAGAAATATGAAACTTCTTGAAATAAAAACCGAAATTTCCACTTAGTAAGAAGGATAAGAAAAGAAGAACGTTCATTGTGCAATGGCGATTGCATGTATGGGCATATGGTTGTAAGATATATTTAGGCATTCATATCCATTTTTCCATGTGTATGTGATGACTGGACAAATTTTTGGGTATCGGGTAGTACACCTATTAATGAGTTTTTAACACTTGGAGGAGTAGGTCGTGTGTCAGTTGAGTGCTCTATGAGTGGATTGTGTGGTTATGAACCCGGAGAGGTGTGGTAGTCCTAGAAACCTATTTTTTTTTGTACATTCATGGGGAGTTCATCAAGGATATGAATGAACCATGTACTCAAAAGACATCCTACTAGATTGATGGTTACAAATATTAGGTACCCATGTGTTTTGGTGGATGGTTGTGTCTTTATGGACTTCTACAAATTGGTGTTTTTTACAAGAATCAAGTGCTTGGGTGAACTAAAATATATAATTTGTTAATGAGTAGTTTCTTCGGTATCTAGGGGGGCATGTGTTGCACTGGACTAGATGATGATGAAGCCCTCACCTAAGAGAGATTAAGAAAAACACTAGTCAAGGTGGAGTGTTGTAATTGTTAACCCCTACTTGTTTTATGGATCAATATGTGATATTTATGATCATACTAGTGGATTTTTGTTAGTTATTGTATTGGTTGTTGTGATATAGATTTTTCTTGTACACGGACAATTGCTTCTAAGATTTACCAGATTGTTAGAACTAATTGGATATGAGATATGATCTCCACCTAGTTTAGCTCCTAAGTTAAATTGTGATTAAGATATTCTCTCAACTAATTGTTACTGTGATAAGATAATGTGTCTATCTTGAGAAAAGAGCTTGATGTATATATATGTGTGTAATATTGTATGATGAATATATATTCAGATACAATTTTGTTGTGTGGAAACTATGCCTACTCTCTCATTTATTAACATATTGAAGAATTATCTTGATGATACCTATAATTAATTAAGAGAATCACATTTCACTATGCATTAACAAAGTATTGACCCATGTTAGAATTTTAAAATTTGTGTATATTCTACCATATATCGAAAACAAATCATGCATGATCTTTATCCATACTGATGTTAAGAATACAATGGATATTGCATAGTCTCAATATCCATTCAGGCCACAAACATTTTAGTTTTATTTTCAAATCTCAAATTGCATTATCTCCATGACAATGCCAATGGGCTCTAACCGAATACATGTAGACACCATGCTTAACAAATCCTATTTGAATTTACACATAAATGAGTAATTCTAATGCAACTCACACATAAATGAGTAGTGTTTATCAATAAAGAAATGTAAAGTACCTTTGGACTAAAAAATCAACACAAGGTTTAATTTCAAGTCAAGGATTGAGAAGAAGAAATAATTTGCTAAGAAAAACCTAGTTGTCAAATCTAAGAGGAGACAACCTGACAAGCGTTATAATCAAATACTATTACTACTACTAGAATTATTACTACTAATAGAATGCTTATATTTTCAATCACAATCCATACTCATCTTCTTATCTAAATTATTCTTGAATTCACAATGATGCTCAAATAGAGATTAAATGCATGAGCATTTCATCATTGCAATTACAACATAGGTAGAACCAGGAAAACTTGAACATAACTAGCTCAATACTTCAACCTAATACATTAGATGTAGTGATTTTCCTCTGATTCTGGAATGGATTTTATTTCACAAAATAATTATTTTGTAAATAACATTTAGTGTGTGTTGTTGTGGAGTTCCTTACCCCAAAACCCTCTTCCATGTTTCAATCGGATGCCATTGCCCATTTCTTATTTTTGGTAAAACATGTTATAACTATACTTATAGAGATCCAATTTAATTCACCTCATTTTACTCAAAAGGAAGTTTCTAAAACAATCTCTATAGTCATTTTGGTCCAATATGGAAACACTACAAACTTGAGGACTTTACTTAAAAATAATGCATTGTATTAAGCTCCCATACGTTTATGTTGTAGCTCATAAATAATGCATTGTATTAAGCTCTCATACGTCAATTTACTCAAAGGAAAATTCTAAAATGTGTATCTAATGCAACTTCAAAAATAATTTTTTTCTGACATTTTGGTCCAGTAGTAGAGAATTGAGAACTTTCATAAGAATATTGTATTATATATTGCTCCCATAAGCTCCCAATAAGTATTCACCACTTTTAGATGGACAAATTTTGGTTCACTAGTTTTAAAGATCTACTCAATCCTTTGTCTTAGTCTGGTTAATCTATCTTCAACTGGTCACGAATGTTTGTAGATTACTACTATGAATTTCAACAAGGCAATGAGAATAAATCATGTCGAAAATTGTTACATTTTCTCCACTTGACCATTCATTCTTCATATTTACTTCATACACTTTCATAAGTAAGGTACTTTAGTAGTCCATGTTCTTAACTTCAATGAGATTATATCACTTTGACTAAAGTAAGAAAAATAAAATATTTGAAAACCTAGAAGGAAGCTCATATATGATGGACAACTCAACTCATTGGCCATTCATGCTTCATATTTACTTTATACACTTTCATAAGTAAGTCACTTTAGTAGTCCATGTTCTTCAACTTCAATGAGATTTTGATTATTTATATCACTTTGACTAAAGGAAGAAAAATAAAATATTTGAAAACCTAGAAGAAAGCTCATATATGATGGACAACTCATTGGAAGTTGGTGATTACTTCCCAATCTACAATGAGAATGTGAATTAAGTGTTTAGTAACCATAGAATTACGCTGAATTTGAGTGTTGGAGCTTTGCTTGTTTGTTCAAAATAAAAAATAGGAAAGTGTTCATTGTGGTACAACAAGGATCTTTCAAAGTAACTACTATTCTAAATTATCAACTTCTCTGTTTTAGACTGTCTTAGAGATGGATTTTAAAGTATATTTTTAATGTGATACCATATCCTACATTTATTCACAAGTGGGGCTTTCCTTTAGATTTTTTTTGTTTGTTTTCCATCATATGATTAGTTTGGGAACTCCTTTTAATACAATATATCAAAAAAAACCAGGAACTCCTTTTAATACAAGATGTCAAAAAAAAACCAAACTATTAATGTAGTTTTTAAAACAACAATAAACCCCAATCATTACACAAGCTATTAAAAATATTTGTTATAATCTCTAGATATGGCTATCAATTTGGATTTTCTTATTAGTGATATAAGGCTTACTATATAATAAAGTCACTTTATGACTTTAGAATATGTTAATGTTCATTTTTTGTGTAAAACAATTTATACCACATTCATAAGTGGAAATGATTTTCTTAATGAACAATGACATATACAGAGGTAAACTCCTTTGTAATAGATGCACCTGTTATTCATTGATAATATCATATGGTGTTATTGTGAGTATCTTTCTTTGAGCATAGTAATGTGACTCAACCATATTTGGGGTTTTATCATTTAGTGATCTACCTCATTTTATAATATGGTATAAGAGCAGGAAGTCATATCAAGAGTCTTGAGCCTTTGAAAGACAAGGTTTCCACTCTTGCGAATTCAATAGTTCGAGAGCCACAAAGCGCCACAATTTGAGGAGGCAACATGAGTTTTATTGCAGTATCTACAACTTTAGTTTGCGTAACATTTCTTTGCATCTGTTGGTAATTATTTTTTAGTAGTGAAAAAGATCAAATCTGATTAGTAATGGAAATGTCATTAGAGAAGTACTTGGGTTTCACTTTCCATATGTGGAAAGTGAAGATCTAGATGCAATTAATGAATAAAAACCTTTGGGGAATTGTCGAAGGAGCTGAGTTAACACCTGTAGATATTGGAAATTTGATAGAGTGGAAGAGAAGAGATTATAAGGAAAAATCCATTATTGGCCTTGCCCTCTTATATTCAGAGCTACATCATGTATATCTGGACAAATAATCCAAGGAGATATAGGAGAATCTCAACAAGGTATTTTGGGCACAAGCATTGAATGCGAAATTTTCTTTGAAATTACATTTATTCATACTTAAGAGTCCATGTGAAGCCACCATGTCAAGTGACGTCAACAATCTAAGATCTATTATCAAACAACAACTTGCAGAAGTCAAGGCAGTAGTTGATGAGGAGGATTCCAAGGCTATTCTCCTGAACAATTTGCTGCCTAAATATAGTAGTGCCATCTTTACCCTGAATTAGCTACCTTCACAAATTCTGGACGAAATGATTGCAACATTGATAGCAAAAGAAAAGAGAACCACTGAAGGTGATATCCAATTGGAACTTTCATTTTATGCGAGAAACAACCACAATAGATCAACAAAATACAAAGAGGAAATATAATTCCCCTATTGCAAAAAGCTAGATCATACAACTTCGAATTGTAGACAATGAGCCGATGATGTTCTTAAGGGAAAGGTAAAATATAGACAACATATCATGAGTGTAGCCATGATTGAAGATCCATTGGATGCTGAAAATGGTGAAGAATCTACTGAAGAAAAGGGTTTTTATGCATTTTAGGAAGCCCACGCTTTGAAGATAGGAATAGTTGGAGAGACATGCATGTGGATTGTAGTAAACTAATGAGGTTGCATGACATGCATGTGGATTGTTGTCTAGTAATTTATTTTGGGAGATTCATGATTCAAGAGTTTGGGGAGGTGGAACCCGGGACTTGGAAATTCAACTCAACAACTACACCTTTACGAGGGTTATGAGGAAACTTGATGGATCTCAAACTAGTCCAACAACCGTGTTCAAAGAAGAAGCTTCTAAAGGATGTTACTGATGTTTAGTGTTTAATTTATGTGTTTTACATTCAGTATATGTATTTTATTTCAACAATGTATGACTTATGGGGGGTACTAGAGATATAAGGCTTACTATGCAATAAAGTCGTTTTACGACTTTACAATATGTTAATTTTCATTTTTTGTGTAAATAAATTTATCCAACATTCATAAGTGGAAATGATTTGCTTAATGAACAATGACATATACAGAGGTAAAATCCTTTGTAATATATGCACCAATTATTCATTCATAATATCATATGGTGTTATTATGAGTATCTTTCTTTGAGCATAGTTATGTGACTCAACCCTATCTAGGGTTTCCTCATTTAGTGATCTAGCTCATTTTGTATTATTTCTTTTAGAACTCGAGCATTAAAATAGTTTTACAAGGATCTCAAATGCAGTTACTTATAAATAACGTAGATTTATAATCAAATAAATTAATAATTTATGGAACAAAACTAAGGTACTTATCATTTCCAAAGGTTGAATGCCAAGAAATTAAGTAGGACAAAGCAATTTTCCACCCAAACGTAGGTATTTCTATGTGAACAACACCCTCTAGTTGGGTATGATACCACCAAGGACAATTTCAAGATTCACTAAAGTTGTTATTTCAATCCTAAAAAACATGAAATATCAACCAAGCAACCAACTAGTGATGTAACATCCCCAACCACCAACAAGCCGAGCAATGCCACTACTTAGACACTTTACTTAGATGCGATACCAAACTGTAACGTCCCCGACCATTCAACAGGTTGATTAACACTAACACACAGAACATTCACATATAAATATATAACATGCATTTTAATCGAAATAAAACACATAACACAGAGTTACTGCTACCATATTGATTCAAATGTAATAGACAATAATTCATATATGCAATGTAATACATGATAACATTCAAGCATCACATGCATGCATAACATAAAATTAAGCACATAAATGATGCTTATCTTTCAACTGGAATAACACCACCAACTATGTGCAGACCTTCCATGAACCTCCCAGCCATAGACCATGCTGCTCATCACGCTCAGCAGTGGGTCACCCCTGAGCTAGGACTAAGCTCCACCCAGGGAAAGAGAATCCTAGACTAGGTTGAGGTTATAGGAAAGTACATAGTGCAACTGGAAGGATTCTCTCCAGGAGCCTTCTTATGCCTACTACTCATGGACTCTCATTCCCCACATGCCTGTTCCACCCAGGAGTATACACCTTCACTGTCACACAGTCCATCGGCTACTTCACCTCCCTCTCAGGGTCTCGACAACAAGACGAATCAAGAATTCTCATAGCTCCGTAGCTGGTGTTGGACTCTCTCTGGGAGAAAACCACTTCCCAACAAAATCTCTCACCTGGAAATAACTACTCACAGGCTTGACAACCTGCCTCTTCTACCACGGGCCTGACAACCCGCTTCTTCAACCAGTTTCAACTCAAATCTCGCAAGGTGAGGATAACAACAACAACAATAACAATTCAGTTAACTCACGGGTGACAACAACAACAGGAATTTGGGTATGGACATCCAAAAACGACAACAGTCCACACAAAGACACAACATGGTTCAAACATTTACAGGGTGCTCGGACTTCACAGGAGACACGACTCAGTCCATGGGGTTGCCACTGGTTTCAGAGTGCGTGACAAGGAATAAACGCAGAGGTCGATCATGGAGGTTTCGGGTTCAGACTTCGGATGGAAGAATTGACAACGAACAATATTCCCATGAGGGTTTCCTTCACTATGCGCAGGTATGCAGAGGCAGACACAGACGCAAAAACAGTTCAGATGCCCCCGATCCCAACAAACTTAGGCGGAGGATGATAGAATGAGAGAGCGAACCTCCCAACACGACTGACTTCTTCAACTTTAACTACATGTGCCCATGACAACACTTGTCTTCCTGAAGCTGCATGCACTCCATTTAGCATACGTTCCCTTTACAAGAACTTAGGTCAACACTCAACATGTCCACCTTAGCCTTCAGAAAATAATAATAAATTATCATACCATTTAGAGCTAAGCCCCCTAGATTATCCCCTAGGCCCACACACTTAGCCTCCTCCCTTACCCAACCTTGTGGAAGCTTAGTCCCCCATCACTCTTTCTTCGTGGTCGGTCTACACGCAACGATGTTTATATTTTATTAATGATCTTCATAATTACATATACAAAATCAGGCTCCTGGCCTTTAACACCTAGGCTCTCTGGCCTAATCACCAAATTTGAAATAAGTATCCTAGCTTATTATAACTCGGCTCACCAGCCTACAAAACATGTTTACAATACATAATATAACTGGGCTCATCCTTGGGGATATTACAAGTGAGTTTTTTAATCTTACCAACTTTGGCACTCACAATACCTACTCCACACAAAAAAATAAAAAGACTTCATTATATTCTCAACAGTTCCTCAAAAATTATCTTCTTTCCAATGCTCTTTAGTGTGTGCATTTGGAGTCCATCTAATGTCCATTTTCAAGTATATCTCCAACAACTTTCCTCTTGGTTCTTGGATAATTTTATGATCAACTTTCTCTAGGGATTGTAAAGATGTCTCGCTAATTATATTGGCCTTTATTGTTGTACATTATTTCTTTCTTCATATTCTCTATGCCTATTTCTATTCCTCCTCCTCTTCTCAAGGTGCTAATGACCTCCTTTCATGGGCTACTCAATCTCATTGTATGACAACCCTCTTTTTCCAAGTGAAAACTCAGTTTCCCTGTCCACTATCTTTCCAAATAAAATATTTTCCTTCCCTATTCTAATTTTCCTCCTTTTGCATGAGTAAAAGAGGGAAAGTAAGAGTCCTAAACCAACTTCTTTTTGTTTAAATTATGTGGGGGAAAAATTTCCTAGAATTTAGGAGGTGCTTCCCTAGATTTAGAAGATGGTTAGGTACACTTCCCTTATCTCAATTTAGAGTATAAACAAGGATAAACATAATAAAATAGTGAAGTGTTTGGGTAATGGAAAGGGGGATGAGAAAGGTATACATAATAAGTATAAGTAACTAGGTTTATAACCATCCAATGGGATCCGTCACCTTTTCCCTTTTGTCATATCACAACCCCTTTAGGAACTCATGCTCAATTAGTCTTGGTTCTTTTTTTCACTACAAAAAAACCACGTTAACAAGTATTCAAAATGACCATGGCATGTCTACCTCATGGTGTTAATAAGGCATGGTCATAAAATTATTAAATGAAAAAAATATTTGAACATATTTAAATTCAAATTATTCCAAAGGGTTGAAACTAGGACATTACATCCCTTGGAATAACACCATCCTTGGTGTTATTTTATCGCAACAATGTTTAAGAATAAAATAAGAATGGGTATGCCCCTCTCATGGAATCCTCCATCTCCTAAGTAGCGTCATCTGGTCCAAAGTGCTTCCATTCCACCTTTACCTGAGGAATGGCTACATTTCAGAGCAATATTACTTTATTGTCTAGGATGCTAAATTTTAGATGTTTTAGGTGCCATCAAGTTGGTCATTTATAGGCGGTATGTCGAAGACTACTGTCCCACTTCCTTCCCTTTCAAAAAATTTGGAGAAGGAAAAAACCGATGGAGGTAAGTGAAGCAGTGAAGGAATCTACCACGACTGGAAGTTATAGATCCAATGTAAAGTTCATGGGATGGGTCTCTCCATTTTCTTCACCCAAGAAGGCTCATTCGAGACTCTCTCCCAATAGGTGCCTCTCCCTTGCTAATTCGGTTTGTTCCCAGACGTCCTCATTTGGTCAAAAGAATGAAGTGTTTGGTGTGCCTTAAATACCTATTTCAATTCTCCTTCCCCTCCATGTCCCAATCCCAGAGGGAACGAAAGAACCTCATCCTAATTTGATTTTTCAAAATGATTCTTGTCATCTGGGGTTTCCTCAATTCTATCCCTATGGTCCCCTCCCTCAAAATTCAATTGATGGATTGGAGCACAAGATGATGAATTCCTCCTCTTCCCACTCTACCAGGTTGTCTGTCAGGTTTGATTATTTTCTACTCTCCAAATACATAAAGGGAGAGGAAGAATTTTGTTCTAGAGGGATGGCATTGGAAAATGGCGTGGGATGTAATCTTGGACAAAATTTGTTGATTTATATAGCTCAGTCAAAAGTGTTGAAAGAAATAAGTAGGAAACAATCTACAATTTTCAGGGCCCTTAGAGCAGGGAGATCCCAAGAAGGGGGTTTTAAATTATTGTCTTATCCTTAAATGATCGGGGATTGGGGTGATCCTAAAGGTTTATCCCTCAAAAGGCTTGTCATGGAAAGCATGTATGATTTTATTATGATTAAGGAAACAATCTGTAGTGGTTCAAAAGCAATTGAAATGTTTTAAATTTTTTTAAGAGACTGGTTCTTTTGTTCTATCGACTCGATCATAATATCAATAGAGCTTCTATCAACCTAAATCCCTAGGTTTAAGTCTATGTCCTCCTCTCTTACCCTCAATAATCACAATGGACTTGGAGGATCGTAATCTAAGTGTATGGTCTGGTTAATAAATATTTATGGGCCTTACCCAGAGAGGGTTCCTTTTTAGGAAGGGGTGAGAATTTATGGGCTTCTTGATGCCCCTAATATTGTATTGGGGGTATCTTAATTTTACTCTTTCCATTGGGGAGGTGTGGGGGGCTCGTCCAAGACAATACCCTCAATAAATTTGTTTCACTAACTAGATTGTGTAGAATAAATTTATTGACTTGGATCCCATTAAATTATCTCAAACCTGGTGCAATGGTCGGAAAGGCCTTGATTTGGTGGCCAAGAGACTAGATAGGTTTCTGATCCAAAAGGGATCCAGAGAAGACTAAGGATAACTCAGAATTCACAGAAGCACCACAGGAAGCTCAAAATTCCCTCAACAAATAGAGAAAGGGTGAAAATTCAAATTCCTCCAAACTCAGTGAAATTGACATCATCGTGAAGAGTGCGACACAAGATTTCTAATGATGTAAACGACTCGTCAAAAAGAGTTACGGATCAAAATATATTCACGGTTAAAGTTTTGTTCAACCTAGCCCAGTCAACATGGATGAGTCAACATCCGTACTGCTAACGTTAGTATCAATATGGATGATGTCAGCGTTTGTACAAGGTACGTGGCATATGTAGAGGACAACACGTGTCATGATGACATCAACATGATGTTAGCATGATGACGTGGAAACACCAGAGGCTGCCACGTGTCACCTAATTTTGGAATTTTTTGGTTAGTCCGTGGACCAATGGATAAGTGCCACATGGTAGTCCGTATAACCACTTGACAAATGATGTGGAAAGATGAGGATGTGGCAGACATGTGGCAGTGTGACGACAACGCCACATGAGCAACTGACTGTGTATTGGGCAACCAATAGAGAGTCGCCACATGGAACAATAAGGAGGCACCATGTAGCACCCACAATTTTCCCAATGAGGACTATGTTCGAATAAACCAAAATAAAAAAAAGGTCCAGCCACCGGATCGGTCAACGCCGGATCCGACGATCGGAATCAACGCAATGAACATATATGTATAGGGTGGAGCCGACGATGGGTATTGACTAACCAATTCCTTTTCCGACAGTTGGTCAGGCAAACCTCTCCCAAACTAAAAGGTCAAACAACTTCACACCAAAAATGGATCGAGGGGATTTGAACCTCGAACGTCCGGGAACTAACACCCTAATTAATCCTTCGCCAACCGTTTGGCCCAAACGGTCACATCGTTCAATCTGCCAAGTTTTTTTATTTAAAAATTGAATTTTCCCAATGCACATGAGGAAAAAGGCATGTGCACCAGTCTATACTGGGCATGGATTCCAATCAAGGAGTATTTTCATTAATGCAGGCTGTAGACATGAAAACCGAGACAATATTTCTCTTGGGCCTGGGAGTGCCAAAGTCAGATCGAGGCGTGGAGATAGACATTTTTGGGTAATTCGACGCCACAAATTCAGTGGTGTTGTCTGTTTTCTTATTTGAGCAAAGCTTCTATATCTTAACTCCATAATTATTTATACTTATGTATTTTGCCAAATTCTTTTGTTGAGTTAATAAAAAGGCCTACCCATTTGAGAGCAGGACCCAGAGACGAACTCCGTTATCAAGTTTTCTGTGTTCAGATATGATGCATATGTCTCTTCATTATTGAGTTATTCCTTCTTTATGGTGCACTTCATTTTATTCTCATTTAATACAATTCTTTAATAAGTTACACTGATGAAAAGATCCTGGATCATGTTGGTATCAAAGCAGTCATCTTTGACTTGAATTGTTGAGTGTGAATGCTTACTAGGGCCAAACATAAACATGGTGAAGTAACTCTTAATACTTTCAATCCCGAAGTTGGCCGTGCATCTCAAAGGAAGAAAATAGCCGATATGAACATGAGAAAAACTTCCATATGGTCTTCTATCGCATGTCAGAAATGGTCGAGCGAATGTATGGAGACTATGAGAAGAGGATGAAGAAGAAAGGGAATAAAAATGAAGCACAAGCAGATGATAATGCTTCAGTGAATCAAGAGGTTGGAGGAGACCCTCTTGAGCCTCCATCTTCACCATCTAGTTCTATCTCTTCTTCCTCTATGCATTCTCATCATTCTCATCATTCTAGCCATAAATCTTCTTTTAAGAAACCATTATTAAATCTTTATGTAAAATTTTCTTTACCTATGTTTAATGGAGATGATAATCCTGAAAATATAGATAATTAGATCTGATAGGTTGAAGTATATTGTCATGTTCAATAGATTGATGAAGAGGAAATTAAACTGCAATTTCCCTCTCTACGGTTGGAAGGATCTGCTCTCGTATGGTGGGAGAGTAAACTTCAGGACATAAGTAAGTGTGGTAATATTCTTTCCTCATGGTCAGAATTTAAATCATCAATAAGGAAGCAATTTTATCCATTGGGTTATTTACATAAAGAAATGATGGAATGACAAACTTTAAGACAAAGTAAAGGTCAAACTGTACAAAGTTTCACGGAAGAATTTAGGAAGAAAGCTCTTGCATTAAACATTCCTTTAGATTCTTATGAAACTTTAATGAAGTATATTGGCACACTTCAAATTTATATTCATCATACTTTACTATTGTTTAACCCCACTAGTATTGACGAAGTTTGTGTGCAAGCCACTCACCTTGAGAATAGGGGAAAGCATGTTCAAGAAGATCCCACAAAGAAACCTTCCAATTTACCACATAAGTAGTTTAAAAAGTTTAAAAGGGAGGAGAAAAATACCGCCACTGTAAAGAGGGAAGAAGCAAAGCCATCTTGCACTCATTGTAAGAAGAATGGTCATGATGATGAACACTATTGGAAATTACATCCAGAGAAAACACTGAAACAATTCAGTGGAAAGGGGAAGACAAAGACCGTTGCTACAATGCAACAAGATCTTGGTTCCGATTTGGGAGACGAAGAAAATATCACAACGGTTGGAGTACAAGGTAAAGATTCCCTTCATGCTAGTTCAAATTCCAATAATGAATCTCATGATGATGAAAGAAAGAGGAATGAATTATTTCACATAAGAGTTGTATCTAAGCACACTAGGATATATACATTATTTTATCTGGGTTCCCAAGTAAACTTGATATATGCGGTCTTGAAAGATGGGTCTTGAAAATAAACCACATCCAAAGCCTTATCCTCTTGGTTGGGTATGTGATAAAGCAAAACTTAATGTCACCAAGCAGTGTAGGGTCATATTTGCTATTTCTTCAAAGTTGATTGATGAAGTGGATTTGGATGTTGTATCACTTGATATATGCGGCATAGTGCTAGGGAGTCCTTATCTTTATGATAGGAAAGTAGTCTTCTTTCATCATGAGAAAAAATATCACCTTACTAAAGGGGGAGTGGAATATATTGTTAGAGTGCACAACATGAGGGTAAAAACCACAGTTGTTAGTGCCGGACAAATGAAGAGACTCATAAACACTAATAAGAGATATGTACTCATGGCCGTAAGGGAAAAGGATGTCGGAATATCCGACGCCTTCCAAGGATGTGATCCTCATAAGAAAAAATTAATTGATATTGTTTCTAAGTATGGTGATATTTTTAGGAACCAGATGGATTATCTCCTAAGAGGGAAATCCAACATGAAATACATCTTCAGCAGGATTCTCCTCTTCCTAATGTGGGAATGTATAGGGTGTCAGTTGTAGAGATGAAAGAGATCAAAAAGTAGGTACAAGGTTTATTGGATCAAGGGGTCATTAGGCCCAGTTCATCTCCTTATGGTTCTCCAATCATGATGGGGCTAAAGAAGGTTGGCACATGGCGAATGTGTGTCGATTATCGAGCCTTAAACAAAATCACGGTGAAAAATCAATACCCTCTCCCTCATATAGATGATTTACTTGATCAATTAAATAATGTTGTTTATTTCACTAAGTTGGATTTGTGCAGTGGATACCATCATATCAGGGTTGCAGAACATGATGCATGGAAAACTTCCTTTAAAACCAAACAAGGATTGTTTGAGTGGTTAGTTATGTCGTTTGGGCTTTGTAATGCTCCAGAAACCTTCATGCGTGTGATGAATGATGTATTCAGGCCATTTCTAGATGATTTTGTAATTGTATATTTAGACGACATTCTTATATTTAGTGGGACTTGGGATGAACATGTAAGGCATGTAAATCAAGTATTAGATACTTTTCAAAGGGAAAAGTTGTATGTAAATTTGTCCAAATGCGAATTTGGCAAAACTGCACTTGTGTACTTAGGTCATATTGTAGGAGGACAATTGAAAATTGATCCTTCCAAGATTAATGTAATTGTAAATTGACCTGAGCCCAAAAGTGTAACCGATATACGAAGCTTCTTAGGTGCAATCTAGTACTGGAGGAGATTCATTTCAAACTTCTCATTTATTGCAGCTCCTTTGCATGCCTTAACTAGTGTGAAGAACACTTTTCAATGGGGAGGAAAAAAACAAAAGGCCTTCAACACTTTGAAGGAAAAGATCAGTACCACACCTGTATTAGCACTGTCGAATATTTAACATCCTTTTGAGATAGAGACAGATGTTAGTGGATACGCCATGGGTGCAATATTGATGAAATATCGTAATCCCATCTGTTACCACTCTGAAACTTTTAACCAAGCTGTTGTTAACTATTGTATGCATTAGTTCAAAGTGTAAAGAAATGGAAGCACTACTTGTTAGGGAAGGAAACAATCATACATACATATCACCAACCCTTACAGTGCCTCCAAGCACAAACCAAGCTACAACAATCTCGACATTACAAATGGATGGGTTTTCTTCAACAATTTCATTTGGTAATCAAAAACAAAAAGGGTACAAGTAATAAGGTAGCTGATATGCTTTCTAGATCTCCTATTACTTCTTCTATTATTTCAAAAAATGATTCTTTATCTCATGATAGCTATGTGGAACAATATGTTGTTGATGAAGATTTTAAAGAGGTATTTGAGAAGATAACCCATGGTTAACATGTAGAGAACTATTGTCTGTAGGAAAAACTACTCTACCATATTGGAAAGATTTGTATTCCTACAAGTGAATGATTCCATGTAATACGAGAAGCTCACACTTCTCTTGTGTCTGGGAATTTTGGGGTAGGAAAAACTATGGCTCCTCTACAAAGGTTTTGTTACTGGACTCAGATGAAAGAAATTGTAACTAAGTATGTAAAGGGGTGTGTAATGTGTTCTACTTGTAATCCCACTAATAGAAAATTTGGGCTATACTCACCACTTCATGTTCCATCCCATCCATGGGAGAGTATCTCCATGGATTTTGTAGGGGGTTTACCAATGTCAAAAGGGGCATGACTATTTGTATGTTGTAGTGGACAGGTTCAAAAATATGTGTATTTTGATTCCATGTAAAAAGTAGATCACTGCTGAGCATACCACTAATCTCTTCTCTTAGTATGTTTGGGTTCACTTTGGGTTACCCACATCCATTGTCTCGGATCGAGATGCTCGATTCCTTGGATATTTTTGGAAAAATTGTGGAGAATGATGGACACCAAGTTGAAGAGGAGCACTGCTTTCCATCCATAGACCAACGGACAAACAAAGGTTGTTAATCGAAAAATGGTACTTTTGCTTCAAGGCTACTGCAGCAAGCATCCCAAGTTATGGGATGAACAGATACCCTATGTACACCATGCTTACAATCAAGCCTTACATTCTTCCACTTACTGTTTTCCATTCGAGACATGTTTTGGGTATTTACCTAAGGTACCTTTGGACTTGATGTATGGGAGAGATGTCGATTTAAATGAATAAAGAAATGAAGATAGGGCCTGCAAGTTCATTCAAAGGATCCAATAGGTACACCAAGCAGTCATGGAACAATTGGAGAAAAGTCAAGCACATTATAAAGCTCAACATGAAAAACACATGGTTGATCATCAGTTCCAGGTTGGAGACCAGGTATGGCTTCACATCAACAAGGAGAGATTGAAGGGTGAAGGCAAGAAACTCAAGCCCATCCGATATGGACCCTTCATTATTTTGGATAAAAGCGATACCAATGCTTTTCGTTTAGATCTTCCACCATATATGCAAATTTATTTAGTTGTAAACTTGGAAAAACTTGAAATTTTTTGAGCCTCCCATGATCATGGATCGGGGTGAGGAAGTTTCAATACCTTCAGTTGATGAGTTTGATCCTGAGTACTTGGATGAGTTGAAGGAAGATATCATCGTGGACAGAAGGATGAAGACTTCACGCAGGGGTGATGTTGATTATATTCGAGTGGGCTTAAAGGGAACACATCCAAGCAAGGTAAAGTGGATTGAGAAAGACAAAGTGAGGGAACTCTTCACTCACTTATCTGTTGATTGATGAAATATTTTGGTGGTCCAAAAATCTCTTAGTGGGAAGGTGTGATCCAAAAAGGATCCAGAGAAGACTAAGGATAACTCAAAATTCGTAGAAGCACCTTAGGAAGCTTAGAATAGCCTCAATAGACAGAGAAAGGGAAAACATTCAAGGTCCTCCAAATGCAGTGGAATTTGCATAATTGTGAAGAGTGCATCACAAGATCTCCAATGGCGTAAACGTCTCATCAAACTGAGTTACAGATCAAAAGATATTCACGGTCAAAGTTTTGGTCAACCTAGACTAGCCAGCAGGGATGAGTCATCATTCGTACTGTTGACGTCAACATCAATACAAATGATGTTAACATCCGTATAGGGTACGTGGAACATACAGAGGACAACATGTGTCATGATGACGTCAACATGATGATATGGTATCACTAGAGGATGCCACATGCCACCTAATTTTGGCATTTTTCGGTCAGTTCGTGGACCAATGGAAAAGTACCACATGACAGTTCGTACAACCACGTGGCAGTCCATACAACCACCTGATAGGTGATGTGGAAAGATAAGGACGTGGTAGACACGTGGTAGGGTGATGTCAGTGCCACATATGCAACTAAATATGTATTTGGAAACCAATAGGGGGGCGCCACATGGACCAATAAGGAGGTGTCACATGGCACCCACAATTTTCCCAATGAGGGTTGGGTCCAAATAAACCAAAAAAAAAAAAAAAAAACGTCCAACCACCAGACCGCTCGGTGCCGGATCCATTGTCCAGAATCAACGCAACATACATATATGTATAGGGTGGAGTCGACAACGAGTACTGACCGACCAATGCCTGTTCCGATGGTCGGTCCGGCGGATGCCCTCCGAACTAAATGGTCAAACAAATTCACACCAAAAAAGGGTCAGGGGGATTCAAACCCCAAAACTCTGGAAACCAACGCGCTAATTAACCCTCCACCAACCGTTTGTCCCAAACGATGACATCGTTCAATCCATCGAGTTTTTTGTTTAAATATTGAAATTTCCCAATGCACGAGGGAAAAAAAGAGTGCGCACCAGTACACACTGGGCATGGATTTCAATGTAGGAGTACTGCCATTAATGCAGGTTGCAGGCTTGGAAACCGAGATGAGATTTATCTTGGGACTTTGAGTGCTAGAATCATATCGAGGCATGGAGACAATCATTTTTGGGTAATTTGACGCCACGAATTCAATGGTGCTGTTTGTTTTTTTATCCGAGCAAAGATTATACAACTTAATTCCAGAATGAGGTATACTTATGTATTTTTCCAAATTACTTTTATAAGTTAATAAAAAGGCCTACCCATTTGAGAGCAGGACCCGAAGACGAACTCCGTTAACAAGTTTTCTATGTTTAGATCGGATGCTTATGTCTCTTCATTATTGAGTTATTCCTTCTTTATTGTGCACTTCATTTTATGCTCATTTAACACAATTCTTTAATAAGTCACACCAATGAAAAGATCCCGGATCGGTTTCTTATCTTAGAATCTATGATGGATTATAATTGGAAGCTAATGTCTTGGGTGGTCGTGGGGGGAATTTAAAATCACATGCCTATTCTGTTGGAGGTTGCTAAAAATGCTCAAGACCATCGACCCCAATGAAATTTAACCATCCTTGGATCTAGGAAGAGGATTTCAAAAAAATCATAAGGGCTTCATGGATGCCTTTGGATGAGGTCATTAGTTGTCCCTTCATGCAACAATTCATTGATAATATTGCATGTGTTAAAAAAAATATCTCTAAATGGGCCAAAGTTTTCAATGAAAAAACATCCTCACATCTTTAGGAAGTTGAGTCACAGATTCGTTCTCTATTGATTGAAGGATAGATCGATAAAATATTAGAAGATGATGGAGTAAAGTTGAGCAAGCAAATGAAAAAAATGGAAGGATCTTCTGGATTACGAGGAAACTAAATGACACTTAAAAAGAAGAGTTGTAGGCTTAAAAGAGGGAGATGACAACACAATTTTTTTTCATAAGCTAACAACACAATATGGGAGATTAAGGATAACCGACGTTTGATGGTATCCTCGTTCGAGGATATGGTAGGCGCATGTAAGGATTACTTCTCTAATCTATTTAGGGCTCCTCTAGGATGCCCAATTGAGGAAATTCAGAAGCTTATTCCCCTCTTCCCGAAATCCATTTTGGAAGAGATGAATGATTATCTTCAAGAGGAGATCTTAGATAAAGAAATAATGTTTACTCTCTCTTCATTCCAAAAATAAAAGAGTCTTGGCCTTGATGGTTTGACTGTTGAATTATTTTTAGTTTTTTATGATCTCCTTAAACATTATATTTTGAAAGTGGTCAAAAAATCCCAAAGAACTGGGAAGGTGTGGGGATCCTTTAATTCTACTTATCTTGCTTTAATCCAAAAGAAGAAAGAGATGAAATATTTCATGGATTTATATCCTATCTCATGTTGTAATCCAATTTATATACTCATTTCCAAGATAATATCCAACCACCTAAAGCCTATCTTCAATAAGTTAGTATTAGAAGAACAATATGGTTTTCTGAATGGTCGACAAATTCATGATGTTTTCTCCCTTACGTAGGAAGCCCTTCACTCCATGAAATCCAGGAAGATACCCTCGTTTGTTATGAAGCTATACCTTTATAAGGCTTATGACAAGGTCAATTGGACCTTTGTTCACTAGATTGATTCTTACTGGATGCATGTTTGATCATTTAGCTTCATACTACAATCATAATAATCTATGGCAATTTCATTATCAAATTAGTTTTCATCGCAAATTAGTCGTTTCTACATTTTTCATATTATATGTATCACAAAATGCATTCTTATGCCTGTTGGATTTAAATGTCGTTGACTTCTGTGAACATGTTAAAATTTTTTCTCTAGGCTCATTTAAAGACTTGTGCATCAATGGATGGCTCCGAGCTATATTTCAGGAAGAATACTTAGTCTAGGAAAGGGATGGGTATCAAGTGCTTTGAATGTTGGTGGAATATTTTCACAGATTAAAATCTCTTAGCTATTAATGAATCATGCAAGTTTCAATTAGCATCTTAATATTGTATATAACACAGATATTGGATGAGATGTCAAAATTCAATTTGGGCAAAGAATCATTTTGAACGAGGTCTAGATTTTCATTAAAAAATGACTTTGCGTACAAATTTTGGCCCTAAATAAAACGAGTTTTTAATTCCTATAAAGGGATTGTATTAGGTCTTATGGATTGTGAACTCAAATAAATTGTTAGAATATGATTCCAATGTCCGCAAGTATGAAAACATGAAGTCAAGGTGTCCTTGCTAGAGAGATAATTGAAACTTCACAAGTTATAAAAGAGACAAAGTTGGCTTTGAAGCTAAGCATGCAACCATTCATTTGAAATCCTATTCTCCCCTCTACTCATAAAAAAAAATGTTTACCAATTGGAGATCATATGTGAAAGTTATATGTTTGCAAAGTTCATTGACTGGAGGTATTGGAACTGAAAAGGAGCTTATACATTTTAATATAAAAAGATTATGTATGAAACAGAAAATGACAAAAACATGGATGATATACACAATGGAAAAGAATCCTACTGGCATATATGTGCAACAACAAATTCAAGTGAAACTAATATGTACCTATCACTTGCTTATGAGGAGACGATTTTTCTATAAGTAAGCAAATTGTAATTGTTAATGTCTACTCCAATGGGGTTGAATAGTCAATGTAGAAAATGACAAAATAATAAAGGAATCCCCCACAATATGTAATTCATGTAACATTAAAAAACAAGAAGAAATATGGAAATTATTTAAATAAAAATTGAAATTGCCACTTGGTAAGAAGGATACAAAAAGAAGAACGTTTGTTGTGCAATGGAGATTGCATATATGGACATATGGTTGTAAGATATATTTAGGCATTCAAACCCATTTTTCCACGTGTTTGTGATGATTGGATAATTTTTTGGGTATAGGGTAGTACACCCGTTAATGCATTTTTAAGACTTGGAGGAGTGGGTTGTGTGTCAGTGGAGTGCTCTATGAGTGTATTGTGTGGTTATGAACTAGGGGAGGTGTGGTAGTCCTAGAAACCTATTTGTTTTTTGTACATTCATGGGGAGTTCATCAAGGATATCAATGAACCATGTACTCAAAATACATCCTACTAGATTGATGGTTACAAAGATTAGGTATCCATGTGTTTTGGTGGATGGTTGTGTCTTTACATGGACTTCTATAAATTGGTATTTTTTACAAGAATCAAGTACTTGGGTGAACTAAAATATATAATTTGTTAATGAGTAGTGTCTTCGGTATCTAGGGGAGAGTGTGTTGCACTGGACTAGATAATGATGAATCCCTCACCTAAGAGAGATTAAGAAAAGCACTAGTCAAGGTGGAGTGTTCTAATTATTAACTCCTACTTGTTTTATGGATTAACATGCGATATTTATGATCATACTAGTGGACTGTTGTTATTTATTGTACTGGTTGTTGTGATATAGATTTTTCTTGTACACAAACAATTGCTTCTAAGGTTTACCATATTGTTAGAACTAATTGGATATGAGATATTCTCTCCACCTAGTTCATCTCCTAAGTTAAATTGCGATTAAGATATTCTCTCAACTAATTGTTACTGTGATAAGATAATGTGTCTATCTTGAGAAAAGAGCTTGATGTATATATATGTGTGTAATATTGCATGATGAATATATATATTCAGATACAATTTTGTTGTGTGGAAACTATGTCTACTCTTTCATTTGTTAACATATTGAAGAATTATCATGGCGATACCTATAATTAATTAAGAGAATCACATTTCACTATGCATTAACAAAGTATTGACCCATGTTAGAATTTTAAAATTTGTGTATATTCTATCATAAATTGAAAACAAATAATGCATGATCTTAATACATACCCATGTTAAGAATATAATGGATATTGCATAGTCTCAATATCCATCCACACCACAAACATTTTAGTTTTATTTTCATATCTCAAATTGCATTATCTCCATGGCAATGCCAATGGGCTATAACCGAATACATGTAGATACCATGCTTAACAAATCCTATTGCAATTTACACATAAATGAGTAATGCTAATGCAACTCACACATAAATGAGTAGTGTTAATCAATAAAGAAATGTAAAGTAGCTTTGGACTAAAACATCAACACAAGGTTTAATTTGAAGTCAAGGATTGAGCAGAAAAAATAATTTGCTAAGAAAAACCTAGTTGTCAAATCCAAGAGGAGACAACCTGACAAGCGTTATAATCAAATACTATTACTACTACTAGAATGCTTGTATTTTTAATCACATTCCATACTCATCTTCTTATCTAAACTGTATGTGTAATATAATATAACACATACGACCTGTTATATAATATAACACAAACTATAACACATACTATGTGTTATATTATATAATACATAATATGTATTATATAATATGTGTTATTTAAACTATTCTCGAATTCAAAGTGATGCTCAAATAGAGATTAAATGCATGAACATGTCATCATTGGAATTACAACATAGGTAGAACCAGGAAAACTTGAACATAACTAGCTCAATACTTCAGCCTAATATATTAAATATAGTGATTTACCTTTGATTCTAGAATGGATTTTGTTTCACAAAATAATTGTTTTGTGCATAATATTTATTTTGTGTGTTGTTGTGGAGTTCCTTACCCCAAAACCCTCTTCCATGTTTCTCAATAGGATGCCATTGCCCATTTATTATTTTTGGTAACATAAGTTATAACTATAGCTTATAACTTATAGAGATCCAATTTAATTGACCTCATTTTACTCAAAAGGAAGTTTCTAAAATTTGTATCTAATGTAATTTCCAAAACAATCTCTACAATCATTTTGGTCCAATGGTCCAATAGGAAACACTACAAACTTGAGGACTTTACTTAAAAATAATGCATTGTATTAAGCACCCATAAGTTTTTGATGTAGCTTATAAATGCAATTAAACTCACGTTGAATTTAATGAAAGGAAAATTCTAAAATGTGTATCTAATGCAACTTCAAAAGCAAATTTTTTCTGTCATTTTGGTCCAATAGGACAATACTCACGTTGAATTTAATGAAAGGAAAATTCTAAAATGTGTATCTAATGCAACTTCAAAAGCAAATTTTTCTGTCATTTTGGTCCAATAGGACAATAGTAGAGAATTGAGAACTTTCATAAAAATATTGTATTATATCCTACACCCGTAAGCTCCCAATAAGTATTCACCACTTTTAGATGGACAAACTTTTGGTTCACTAGTTTTAAAGATCTATTCAATCCTTTGTATTAGTCTGGTTAATCTATCTTCAATTGGTCATGACTGTTGGTAGATTATTACTATGAATTTCAACAAGGCAATGAAAATAAATCATGTTGAAAATTGTTACATTGTCTCCACTTGGCTATTCATGCTACATATTTATTTCATACACTTTCATAAGCAAGGCACTTGAGTAGTCCATGTTTTTCAATTTCAATGAGATTTTGATTATTTATATCATTTTGACTAGAGAAGAAAAATAAAATATTTGAAAACCTAGAAGGAAGCTCATATATGATGGACAACTCATTGGAAATGACCTCCTAATCCACAATGAGAATGTGAATTAAGTGTAACCATAGAACTATGATGAATTTGAATGTTGGAGCTTTTCCTTTTGTTCAGAATAAAAAAAATAGGGAAGAATTGATTACATATTTATTTCATACACTTTCATAAGTAAGGCACTTGAGTAGTTCATGGTTTTCAAGTTCAATGAGATTTAGATTATTTATATCACTTTGACTAAAGAAGAAAAATAAAATATTTGAAAACCTAGAAGGAAGCTACTCATATATGATGGGCAACTCATTGGAAGCTAGTGATTACCTTCCAATTCACAATGAGAATGTGAATTAAGTGTAACCATAGAACTATGATGAATTTGAGTGTTGGAGCTTTTCCTCTTTGTTCAAAATAAAAAAAAAATAGGAAAGGGTTGATTATGGTACAACTAGGGTCTTTTCAAGTAACTACTATTCTAAATTATCAACTTCTATATTTTAGAGATGGATTTTAAAGTATATTTTTAATGTGATACCATCTCATACATTTATTAACGAGTGGGGTTTTCCTTTAGATTTTTTTTTTTGTTTTCCATCATATGATTAGTTTGGGAATTCCTTTTAATACAATATGTTAAAAAAAAACCAAACTACTAATGTAGTTTTTGCAATAACAATAAACTCCAACCATTATACAAGTTATTAACAATATTTATTATAATCATTATAATCTCTAGAGAGGGTTATTAATTTAGATTTTCTTATTAGAGATATAAGGCTTACTATGTAATAAAGTCACTTTATGATTTTAGAATATGTTAATGTTCATTTTTTGTTTAAAGCAATTTATACCACATTCATAAGTAACACTTGCAGATATTGACAATTTGATAAAATGGAAGAGCATAGATGATAAGGAAAATTCCATTATTGGCCTTGCCCTCTTACATTCAAAGCTACATCATGTAGATCTAGACAAATAATCCAAGGATATCTAGGAGAATCTCAATAAGTTATTTGGGGCACACTCAATGAATGCGAAATTTTCTTTGAAATTACAATTATTCATCTTTAAGAGGCCATTTGAAGCCACCATATCAAGTGACGTCAATAATCTAGGATCTGTTATCAAACAACTTGCATAAGTCAAGGCAGTAGTTGATGAGGAGGATTCCAAGGCTATTCTCCTGAATACTTTGCTTCCTAAATATAATAGTGCCATCTTTACCCTGAATTAACTACCTTCACAAAGTCTAGACGAAATGATTGCAACATTGCTAGCAAAAGAAAAGAGAACCACTTAAGGTGATATCCAATTGGAACTTGCATTCTATGCGAGAAACAACCACAATAAATGAACAAAAGACAAAGAGGAAATATAATGCCCCTATTTCAAGAAGCTAGATCATACAACTTAGAATTGTAGACAACGAACCAATGATGTTCTTAAAGGAAAGGTAAAATATAGACAACCTATACTGAGTGTAGCCATGATTGAAGATCTAGTGGATGCTAACAATGGTGAAGAATCTTCTAAAGAAAAGGAATTTTATGCATTTTAGGAATCTCACGCTTTGAATATAGGATTAGTTGGAGAGACATGCATGTGGATTGTAGTAAACTAATGAGGTTATGTGACATGCATGTGGATTGTTGTCCAGTAATTTGTTTTGGGAGATTCATGATTTGAGTGTTTTGGAAGGTGGAATATGGGAACTTGGGGAGTCAACTCAGCAACTACACCTTTACGAGGGTTATGAGGCAACTTGATGGAGCTCAAACTAGTCCAGCGACTATGTTCAAAGAAGAAGTTTCTAAAGGATGTTATTGATGTTTAGTGTTCAGTTGATGTGTTTTACATTCAATATATGTGTTTTATTTCAACACTATGTGCCTTATGGGGGGGTATTAGAGATATAAGGATTACTATGCAATAAAGTCACTTTACGAATTTATAATATGTTAATGTTCATTTTTTGTGTAAATAAATTTATCCCACATTCATAGGTGAAAACGATTTTCTTAATGAACAATGACATATAAGGAGGGAAACCCCTTTGTAATATATGCACTAGTTATTTATTCATAATATCATATGGTTTTATTGTGAGTATATTTCTTTGAGCATAGTTATGTGACTCAACCCTATCTAGGGTTTCCTCATTTAGTAATCTAGCTCATTTTGTATTATTTAATTTAGAACTCAAGCAATAAAATAGTTTTACAGGGATCTCAAATGCATTTACTTATAAATAACATAGATTTATAATCAAATACATAAAGAAATTATGGAAAAAACTAAGGTACTTATCATTTCCAAATGTTGAATGCCAAGCAATTGAGTAGGACAAAGCAATTTCCACCCAAACATAGGTATTATTATGTGAACACCACCCCCTAGTTGGGATATGAGACCACCAAGGCAATTTCAAGATTCAGTAAATTTGTTATTTCAATCCTAAAAATAATGAAATATCAACCAAGAAACCAACTAGTAAGTTCTCTAATCACACCAACTTTGGCAGTCACAATACCTACTCCACACAACAAAATAAAAAGACTTCATTATCTGCTCAACAATTCCTCAAAATTTATCTTCTTTCCAATGCTCTTCAATGTGTGCATAGAGAGTCCATCTAATGTCCATTTTCAAGTACATCTCCAACAACTTTCCTCTTGGTTCTTGGATAATTTTATGATCAACTTTCTCTAGGGATTGTAAAGATGTATCTCTAATTAGATTGGCCTTTCTTGTTGTACATTATTTCTTTCTTCATATTCTCTATGCCTATTTCTATTCCTCCTCCTCTTCTCAAGGTTCTAACGACCTCCTTTCTTGGGCTACTTAATCTCATAGTATGACAACCCTCTTTTTCCAAGTGAAAACTCAGTTTCCCTCTCCTCTATTCATCCAAGTGGATATCGGTGGTCATCGAACTATTCCACTGGCTCGAAATTTTTTTTTCCACCTTGGCATTTTTTCGACAGTTTTTTGGGTTCCAAACTTCCAGGGCCGTTTTGAGGCCCTAAACGATGTTTTTTGGGGATTTGGGGCCGAGGGGATTGCCGAAGGCACTACCTTGGGCTAGTCGAAAATTGTTCTTCTCGGTTAGACCTTTCCAACAGGATATCATGCTCCTAAAAAGAAGATCATATGCAAAAGTTATGACCCTAGGAAGTTGATGTACTAACTTACCCAAACGGGGCCCACATGACTTTTGGCACTTCATCTCCTAGGGTTAGGTTTTTGGATGTCTAGGGTTTTTGACATTCCTGTTTATTGTAAAAGGCCTTTAGAGCCTCATTGTAATCATCTTCTTGCGAATGAGCACAACCGTCACATCTCTTCTCAAAGATAAGTCACCACCATTCCAACAAGCTTGTTTTCTGCTGCATTTTACAGTTTCAACTTATTTCCTTATTGAATAGAAAACTAGTTTTACTGTATCTCTGTTATTTTGTGTTAAGAATATTTTAATTATCTGTATTCATTTCGTTCTGCTCATAAAATCTAGAAGAGTGGTATCTGAGCAGTCTGCTCCTTGTCATCTTAATGCATTTCCCCAACGAGGTCAGGGTACAAAGAATTGGGCCTCGAGATTATTTCTCTTGAGGAAAAAAGATCTCACACGCCCAAGCGACCTCTCATGGCAGGAGCAAAGAAAGATGATGGGACATGAGATCCTTTCAAAAAATTTCTTAAGGAATCCCTCACACAATAGAGGAACGAGATGATCGATAGTTTGACACAAATCCTTTAACGACTACCAATAGGCAACACATTTTCCTCGAGTGGAGGCGACGTCCCCTTCAAGGTACAAATCAACTTCTATATTCCTATATTTGAAGGTCATATAGACGCATATTCTATAGACAAGTGGTTGAATCTACTAGAAGGTTATTTTTCTGTCCATAACTTTTAGAATAGAGAAAAGATTACTTTTGCGCTCCTTAAAGCCATTCCCCATGTCAAAGATTGGTGGGAAACTTTTTGTGAGCAAAAGGAAACATAGAAACCCTCATTATTTATAGTCACAACCACCTGGGAATCCTTTAAGGATGTTATTAAGGAACAATAATACTCTGTTGGAAGTTATGATGACTTGTATACCAAATGGACCACACTAAGCCAAGAAAGAGACCAAGCAGTGCTAGAGTTCACAAATATCTTCCATACCTTGCACACCAAGTTGGGTATCAAAGATTCAGAGTGACATATGGTGCTCAAATATCGCGGTGCTTTGCATAGATACATCTAGACTAAAATGGAATTTCTGGACATCTAGTCCTTGGGCGTGACCTACCGATATGCCGTCAAAATCGAGCAGAAGCTCAAACAAAAGACACGAAAATTTGGGCCTAGGAACCCCTCACAGCAAAAGCCAGGAAAAGGCAGCCCCTACCCATAGAACAAACAACAAAGAAAAGATGGACAATATTAGGACAACCAGTCCAAGCCGCAAGCAAAGAAGGACACCAGAAAGACAAAGAAAGATATCGGGAATTGGTGTGACTTCCATAAGAGCCCTTGGAATAACACTGTTGACTGCCACTCAAAGCAGTCGCTGGTGGCTGAAGTGAAAGCCTCTGAATCAGATGCACATTCTGACTCTGAGTCAGAACCAAAAAGGGGAAGACATATCATTGACACAGAACCCAGTGCCACCATGGCTACCACCAAGCTCCATCTTGGTGAACCAGATGAGCTAGAAGAAGGAGAGCGCCTCTTCCATTCACAGATGTGGGTAAAAGGCACCCCACTGCACTTCATCATTGATAGTGGTAGCTAGAAGAACCTCATCTCAACAGAGTTCATTAAGCGGTTGGCTCTGTCGACAACGCTGCATCCAAAACCCTACACCATTGGATGGCTCCGACAAGGAAGCGATCTCTGCGTCAACCAACAGTGTCAAATTTCATATGACATCAAGCCCTTCAAAGATGAGGTGTTGTGTGATGTTGCTCCTCTCAAAGTTTGTAATGTTATTTTGGGCTAACCTTATTTATGGAAACGCCATGCTATATATGAGTCTAGGCCTCGTAGTGTTATTATTACTTTGAACATGGAATTGTACAAGATACCTGAGGCAGTCCCTCCTAGTGCTATTTCCTTGATCTCTTCCAAGCAATGCAGGAAGGTTATCTCTCAGACTGCTAAATTTGTCTTCTTCATGATTCACTCTCAGAGTGAGAGAAATATCACAACCACATCTAGGGCCTCCACGACTGATCTCTCCACACAATAGAAACAAGTGGATAAGGTCATGGAAGAATACTCAGATATCTTCTCCTCTCCTATCGGGGTACCTCTGCACTGCCAGGTCAAGCATCCCATCGATCTGATCCGTGGCGCACCGCTACCCAATGGGCCAGTCTACCACCACTCTCTGTAAGAAAATGAGGAGATCAAGAGGAAAATTCAAGAACTTCTCCACAATGGGGCACATATGTCCCATCTCATTGCCTTGTGGGAGTCCAATCATGCTGGTGCAGAATAAATACATGACCTGGCAACTTTGCATTGATTACCAGGCCCTGAAAAAAGTCACAGTCCGAAATTGGTACCCGATTCCACGAATTGATGACCTCCTTGATCAACTCACGGGGGCCAAATACTTCAGTAAGATTGATCTAAGTATGGATACCACCAAGTCCCAATAGAACAAATAGATGTATGGAAGAGTGCCTTCAAGTCAAAAGAAGGTATTTTTGAATGGATGGTCATGCCCTTTGGTTTGACAAATGCTCCAACAACTTTTATGAGGATGATGGATGATATCCTATGAACTTTCACCAATACTTTTGTAGTGGTGTATCTGGATGAATTCCTCATCTACAACAAGACTTGGATGGAACACTTGCAACATATTCAATCGGTTTTGCACACCCTGCGGTAGCACAAACTATATGAAAAATTGGAAAAATGATCCTTCGACATTGACAGGGTCCATTACTTGGGCTACATCATTGATCAACATGGTGTGCATGTGGATCCAGTTGAGATCCAGGTCATCCGTGACTAACTAGCCCCAACCACATTCACTGAACTTCATATCTTCTTAGGCCTCACCAATTTCTATCGTAGGTTTCTACTGGGATTCTCTCATATCACTTGGGCCCTCAGCCAAGTAACCAGGGGTGGCGGTAAGGAAAAATTTGTGTGGGGTCTGTCCCAAAAAAAGCCTTTGATGAGTTGAAGAAGAGTTTGTGCTCATCCCCGGTAATTTCATTACCGGACCTGCAACATCCCTTTGAGATCAAGACAGATGCTTCAGACTATGCTGTGGGCGTTGTTCTCACTCAACACGACCACCCTGTGGCATATCATAGTGAGAAACTATCAAATGATGTCCGTAAGTACCCTAATTACGACAAATAAATGTACTCTAGTGTGAAAGCCTACCGCCAGTGGAGACATTACATTATTGGGAAGGAGACAGTCATCCACACTGATCACAAACCACTACAGTTCATGCAAACCCAATGAAATTTGCAGAATGACTGCCATCATAAGTGGTCAACATACTTACATCAGTTCCACCTCAACATCAAGTATAAAATAGGAAGTACGAACCGAGTTGCTGACTGCCTCAGTTGACCTCCAGTCGCAGAACTCACCACGGTGCTAGAATCTTGTGGCCACGAGACCTCCGGATGACCCCACCTCTACGAGACAGACCCTGACTTCTCCACCACCTACCAAATGTTGGGCGCCAACTTAGTGGTTGCTAATTTCCATCTTCAGGATGGGTTGTTGTGTTGTCTGGGACATCTCTGCATACCTTCAAGCGAGTGTGTAAAGATGATTTGGGAAGCTCACTACGGTAGGGTGACAAGACACTTTGGCATCGAAAAGACAGTGACAGTGCTGTAAAAACATTTCTACTGGCTGAAAATTCGACAGGATGTTGGTAAGTATATTAGGTCCTGCACCACTTGCGCTATTGCAAAACCAACCACTAAGAATCAGGGTCTGTACACCCCTCTGTCTACTCCTAACAGGCCGTGGGAATCCATCTCACTGGACTACATGTTGGGCCTCCCATCCACCAAGAGGGGAAATGAATGTGTTTTTGTGGTTGTTGATCGCTTTTCCAAGATGGCGATTCTAGCCACCTGCAAGAAGAACATCGTAGTAGAAGCCACTACCAAGCTCTTCTTTGAACGAGTATGGGTACATTTTGGGATCCCACAAACCATTATCTCAGACCATGATAGTCGGTTCCTCATCTCATTCTGGTCGAGCTTCTAGTCACTGCTGGATACCAAGCTCACCAAATTCACTACCTTACACCCCCAGATAGATGGCCAAACTGAGGTCGTCAATTAGATGTTCGTACATATCCTACACATGTACAATTCAAAACACCCCTGCACAAGGGATGAGAGTCTTCCCTATGTCCAACATAGCTACAACCAATCCCTGCATAGCTCAACGAGCCACAACCCTTTTCAGGTGGGGTTGAGATGCCAACCATTGGTCCCCATGGATGTTGCACTACCCCTGGTGACCACCTCGACCGACTCATCCCCTGCTCCACCAAAAGCTAACAAAACCACCTGGTTCATTGAGCTAATCTAGCACATCCACTAATAGGTTCAGGATATTCTACGAAAGTTTAATGCCAAGTACAGGCAGTTCCATGATCAACATCAGGTGCCACATAAGTTTCAGGTGGGCGACAAAGTTTGGTTGCATTTGCAAAAAGAATGCCTTACAAGGCCCCATTGGAAGCTTCACCCACTCCATTATGGGTCGTACACCATCACCAAGGCTATGGGTGACAATGCTTTTGAGCTAAACATTCTCCCCTTCCTTGGTCTGCATCTAGTCTTCAACGTGGCTCTCCTTCGCCATATTTCCCACCATTATTGGACACCTCAGAGATAGGAGAGAAGTTGACACCAACAAATATCAACCCTGACTACATGCAACATGGATCCATTGATCATATTGTGGACATGTAGATAAAGGGAACTCAACAACAAAGGATCCAGCTTTATCGAGTCGTCAAAGTAGGGAAACTCTTGTACCAAAGCAAGTGGCTCACTCAGAGCCAAATTCAATAGAAATTTCCTCATCTAATGGGGGAACTCAACGCACTGGAGACCATTGCTTCCTAAGGAGGGAGAATTGATCCAGGTGGATATCGATGGCCACCCACCTATTCCACTGGCTCGAAAAACAATTTTCCACCTTGGCAGTTTTTCGACAGTTTTTTGGGTTCCAAACTTCTGGGGTCGTTTTGAGGCCCTAAATGACATTTTTTGGGGATTTGGGGCCCAAGGGATTTCTAGAGATACTACCATGGGTCAGTAAAAAATTTCTCTTCTCGGTT
Organism: Picea engelmannii; assembly: GCA_009831015.1. Taxonomy (NCBI): domain Eukaryota; kingdom Viridiplantae; phylum Streptophyta; class Pinopsida; order Pinales; family Pinaceae; genus Picea; species Picea engelmannii. Next base: position 497,795 of record ML778463.1, read on the forward strand.
AGACCTTTCCAACGGGCTATCGTGCTCCTAAAATGAAGATTGTATGCAAAAGTTACGACACCAGGAAGTTGATGTACTAACTTACCCAAACAAGGCCCACATGACTTTTGGCGCTTCATCTCCTAGGGTTAGGTTTTTGGATGTCTAGGGTTCTTGAAATTCCTATTTATTGTAAAAGGCCTTTAGAGCTTCATTGTAACCATCTTCTTGTGAATGAGCTCAGTCGTCACATATCTTCTCAGAGATAAGCCACCACCATTCCAACAAGCTTGTTTTCCGCTGCATTTTACAGTTTCAGCTTATTTCCTTATTGAATAGAAAACCAATTTTACTATATCTCTGCTATTTTGTGTTAAGAATCTTTTAATAATCTGTATTCATTTCATTTTTCTCATAAAATCCAGATCATCTATCTTTCCAAATAAAATATTTTCCTCCTTTTGCATGAGTAAAAGAGGGAAAGTAAGAGTCCTAAACCAACTTCTTTTTGTTTCAATTATGTGGGGGACAATTTCTTATAATTTAGGAGGTTCTTCCCTAGATTTAGAACATGGTTAGGTACACTTCCCTTATCTCAATTTAGATTATAAACAAGGCTAAAAATCATAAAAGAGTGAAGGGTTTGGGTAATGGAAAGGGGGATAATAAAGGTATACATAAGAAGCATAAGTAACTAAGTTTATAACCATCCAATGGGATTCGTCACCTTTTCCCTTTTGTCATATCACAACCCCTTTAGGCACTCATGCTCAATTAGTCTTGGTTCTTTTTTTCACTACAAAAAAACAATGTTAACCAGTATTCAAAATGACTATGGCATGTCTACCTCATGGTGTTAATTATAGAGATTTCAATACAAATTAAGTATTTCCTGTGATTCTCCTAATCTAACAATTATACATCACTATTAAATACATAATCACTTCTACTATTATTCTTGTAGAAAATTAAACCACAATCACAAAGTGAAATATCAAGAACACATAACACAAAAGTTTTACCAGGAAAGCGTAAAGCCAAAAACCCCACTATCATATATTATGTATATCATGAATCATGAAACAATCTCATACAAAACTCTAATCCAAGAGCTCTCAGTACAATACAATCATCTCACACTGTCATACACAAATAAACAAATACATGTGCCAATTCCTGTGTCTAGACAACTTGCCTCCTCTGCACAAATCCTTGTAATTAGAATTCTCACAATTGGATTACCAATTGACTAGTTTTCACATGCTCATAAGCATATCCACTGCATGTGTGATCAAATCACAACTGATAGCCAAACTGTCCCTTTCACCTGTTATCTCAATTGGGTCTCCACTGGATCCGACATGCATGTAGTTAACTGTGGTGAATCTTCAGTTGCATGTGAGTTCACTGATTAACTGAATTCTCACTAGTGCATATTTAGTTACAACTAGTACAACTGATCTTAACTCACTTAACTACACTTATAGTTCTGTTACAAATCCAACTCACTCAGTTATGAATGAAATAATAGATTAATATTTATTGTCTAATTTATTTAAGGGAAAAGTAAATTAGACACATGTTTCTAGTTGACTATTCAACACTCCCTCTCAACAAGAAAGGGATTATCCTTCACCCCAATCCTGTCTCTATGATATTCGAATTTGCTCCTGGTGAGCACCTTCGTCAGAATGCCTGCATCCTGATCTTCAATAGGAATGTATTGAAGCAACATGATCTTCCGCTGCACACAATCTCTGAGATGATGATATTGGATATCTATATGCTTAGATCTGTCATGAAACACAAGATTAATCGAGAGTTTAATGCAACTCTGATTATCACAATAAATCACTGTTGGATCTAAATGAGAACCAAACAAACCAACCAAGATCTTCCTCATCTAGATAGCCTCACATGCAGCTTGACTCGTTTCCATGTATTCCACTTCCGCTGAACTAAGTGCCACGAATCTTTGTTTTCTGATGTACCAAGAAACAACTGTAGATTCGATACTAAAGATCCCCCCTGATGTGCTCTTTCTGTTCGTTGGGCTGCCTGCCCAATCTGCATCCATGAAGACATGCAACTTCACCTCATTTGTCTGTTTGTACCATAATCCATACTCAAATGTGCCCTTCAGATATCTCAGGACATGCTTACCCACCTTCCAAAAGAGTTTGGTAGGCTTAACCATCACTTGACTTAGCTGGTTAACTGCATAGAAAATGTCTAGTCTCGTGTTCACTAAATACATTAGCGAATCCACTAACTATCGATAAACAATAGCATCCAATACTTCTCCATAAGTAGCATCCTCTTTCCTCCAGTTTCCTGGAAGAGGAGTATCCATGGGTTTGCATCCCTCCATGTGAAACTTACCCAGTATCTCCCTTGCATACTTTCCTTGAGACACAAAAAGTTCACCATCTCGCTGCCATATTTCCAATCCAAGGAAATAATGAAGAAGGCCCAAATCCTTCATCTCAAACTCCTTTGCAAGGTCATCCTTGCATGAGTGTATCAGCTGCTCATCACCAGTCTATATTAAATCATCAACATAAAGCATAATGATTAAAAGTTTACCCTCCACAACAATTTGGTATAGGTTTGGATTTGCTTCACTTTTGGTGAAGCCCAATCCGGTGAAATAGCTGTCTATCCGAGTGTACCAAGCATGGGGTGCTTGCTTCAGCCTATACAGTGCTCTCTTGAGTCTGCACACATGTGACTCTATGTCAAAGGTCTCAAAACCTTCTGGTTGTTCAATGTACACTTCTTCCTCAATGATCCCATTGAGGAACATAGTTTTTACATCCATCTGATGAATGCGCCAGCCCATCTGTGCTGAGAGTGCAAGGATGGATCTTATGGAAGAGTACCTTGTGACAGGTGCAAAGGTCTCATCATAATCTATCCCCTTGATCCGTGAGAAGCCTCGGGCCAAAAACCTAGCCTTGTATTTCTCCACACTCCCATCAACAACTTGCTTTACCTTGTAGATCCATCTCGAACCTACCACTGATTTGTCGACCGGTCTTGGGACAATTTCCCATGCACTGTTTTTGACAGTGAATTCATACTCCTCTACCATATCATCAACCCAAATGGGGTCCTGCACTGCTTCCTGAAAGGAAGATGGTTCAGTCACAATAGATTTTCTCATGAGAGCCATGTATCCAACAAATCGATCAGAAGACTGTCTCTATCTGTGCTGTGAAGTAGGGGCTCCTACATTCTGTGCAACATCTAGTCTCAATTTGTCAGCTTTCGTGGTGCACTTTCTTCCATTTCTAATGGATGGCTTTGATTGAGTGGTTTCCTCCACTCCATGAACCTCCTCATGTGGCTGATCCACATCTTGAGACTCATCCTTGGGAACCAACAGTTCCTCTTCTACATGCAAGTCTAGCTCCCTCTCAAGCGACAACCACATGGATTTCCCCTCATCGAATTTTATATCATGTCGCATAATAGTCATCTTACTGTTCGACAAATACACATGATAATTATGGGGTGTTTCTGTGTACCCCACAAATATCCCAACTTTAGAAGTCGGTTCCAACTTCTTCCTGGCATCCTTGGTCACATGCACATAAACAGATGAGCCAAAAATTTTAAAATGAAAAACATCAGGTTTCTTACCAGTAAAAGCTTCATCAGGTGTACTCATGCCAAGTACTCTATGAGGATAACTGTTCTGCACATAAACCGCAGTATTGCATGCTTCTACCCACAAATGCATTGGTAAGCCCTGATCATGCAACATCACTCGTGCTGCATCCACGATCGTTCTGTTCTTTCTCTTTGTGACCCCATTTTGCTGTGGGTTATGAGGTGCTATGAGTTCTCTTCGAATTCCTTCTCTGCTGCAGTAGTATTTGAATTTGTTAGAGATGTATTCTCCACCATTATTGCTCCTTAGAGCCTTCACTTGCTTCCCTGACTCTTTCTCCACCAATGCTTTAAACTCACAGAACTTTGAGAATGTTTGATCCTTCTTCTGCATGAAGAATATCCCGCATTTACGAGAAAAGTCATCAACAAAAATAACATAATACCTATGTTTTGCTGTTGAAGCAACCGATAATGGTCCACACACGTCTGTGTGAATTCTCTCCAGGATCACCGAAGCACGATTCTCCTTTTCATGAGAGGTGGACTTTACATACTTCCCCAAGGTGCACCCCTTGCACTGATCTAACTGAGTAAGTGTTCCCCTTAGAAGTCCAGTAGATATTTTCTGCATGATCTTCAAGGCTCCATGATGAAGATGGCCCAATCTCCCGTGCCATAATTCACCCTCATCCCGGCTCACCACTGTTTCTGCCTTGCCTATCATGGCACTGCAACCATCTACCTCCAAGATGTAGAGATTCTTAACTTGAATCCCTATCTTCTTGACCCAACCCATTGCTTTATGTCACAGGTAGTCTTTTCCACTGCTAAAAACAACATCATAGCCTCTGTCTTCCAACATCGCGACTGAGACCAAGTTTTTCTTCAGACCTGGAACATGCATAACATTTTTCAATTGAAATGGTTTACCTGACTCCCTTTGAAAGGTAATGGTACCAATACCAGTTGCACTGTATTGTCCATCATTTCCCATCTCTATATTCATTCTGAGATCTTTCTCCTCCAAGTCAATGAAAGACTCTTTATCTCCTGTCATGTGGAAGGAAGCGCCACTATCCAAATACCACACCGATCCCGATGAACTTGAATCCATGCATGTGATCAAAGCGAAGTCAAGTTCAAATTGTGAGATAAGATCCTCACCAGTTGCAGCTCCAACAATCATCTTGTTCTTCTTCTTCTGTGGACAGTTAGTAGCGAGATGCCCATGTTCGTGATAGTGAAAACACTTCACTTTGGACAAATCTAGCTTCTTGACTTTAGACTCAGATTTTGGATGGAATTTCTTCCCTTTCCCTTTCCTTGCCTTGGCAGTCAAAGCACAATCCTCTTCATCATCATGCTTTGATGAAGATCAATCTCTGGTGTTCCGCCTGAACTCCTCTTGCACTAGATCCGACCATAGTTGTTCCCAATCCGACAATTTTTCCCTTCCATTGACATAGTCTTGATAACTGTGCCAACTCTTGGGAATTCCTAGGAGCACCAAACTCACCAAATCATTAGGACCGATTGTTATTCCCACACTTCCAAGCTCATCCCAACATTGGACAAACTTCGTGAGATATTTTGGAATGGTGTCGCCCTTCTTCATCTTGATCTTCCTGATTTTATCTTTGAGCGCCAATTTCCTATGGTCGCTACTGTTTTGGAACAGATCCGTCAAAACCTTCCACATTGCATGTGGTGTGGTTTTCCCATGGAGACTTGAGACAATGTGGTCTCGTACTCCCTCCAACAAAATCCTCCTCGCCTTCGCCACTTTCTTTTTCCATGCATCAAGATTTGCAGTATCTGTTGCATCCAGCTTAGGAACATCTCTGCCAATGTAATCCTTCAAGCCATTGTCTTTGAGTACTGCCTCCATCCTGTCCTTCCAAGGAATGTAGTTAGAGATGCCCTCGAGTGCATACTCCAACCTCAAGCCATTGAAAGACATTTTCAACTGTCGCACCAAGAAAATATTGCAAATTCGAATGTTATCCAACCACCAAAACTCAACTGCTGCAATACCTCTTCCCTGGGAGGTTCGCACCCCACTTGAGAGTAGCCTGAGGGAAGTTCACACCCTGCCAATGTCTAGCCTGCAAACTCTCTGAGGAAGTTCACACCCTGCTAGTGTATAGCCTGTGAACCTTCTGGGGAAGTTTGCACTGTACTTCACTGTAGGGTGAGGGGAGTTCACATGTCTCCCTTAAGCAGACTGCAAGAATCACCTTGAAGTTCGCACCTCTCCTTTGTCTAGGGTGTGATAATTTCTTCTTTGAGAATTGAGCATAGTCTACAGTACTAAAGTTCACACCCTGCTAGAGACGGGACCTGCGAGAATGAAATTATGTTCGCACCTCACTTCTGTGGCTCCGTGGCTCTGATACCATGTAGAAATTTCAATACAAATTAAGTATTTCCTGCGATTCTCCTGATCTAACAATTATACGTCACTGTTAAATACATAATCACTTATACTATTATTCTTGTGGAAAATTAAACCATGATCACATATTATGTATATCATGAATCATGAAAAAAATCTCATACAAAACTCTAATCCAAGAGCTCTCAGTATAATATAATCGTCTCACACTATCATACACAAATAAATAAATACATGTGCCAATTCCTGTGTCTAGACAACTTGCCTCCTTTGCACAAATCCTTGCAATTATAATTCTCACAACTGAATTACCAATTGACTAGTTTTCACATGCTCATAAGCATATCCACTGCATGTGTGATCAAATCACAACTGATAGCCAAATTGTCCCTTTCACCTATTATCTCAACTGGGTCTCCACTGGATCTGACATGCATGTAGTTAATCGTGGTGAATCTTCAGTTGCATGTGAGTTCACTAATTAATTGAATTCTCACTAGTGCATGTTTAGTTACAACTAGTACAACTGATCTTAACTCACTTAACTACACTTATAGTTCTGTTACAAATCCAACTCACTCAGTTATGAATGAAATAATAGATTAATATTTATTGTCTAATTTATTTAAGGGAAAAGTAAATTAGACACATGCTTCTTGTTGACTATTCAACATTAATAAGGCATGGTAATAAAATTATTCTATGATTTTTTTTTTAAACATAATTAAATTCAAATTATTCCAAACGGTTGAAACTAGGACATTACATCCCTTGGAATAACACCATCCTTGGTGTTATTTTATCATAATAATGTTTAAGACTAAAATAGGAATGAATATGCCTCTCTCATGTAATACCCCATCTCCTAAGTAGCTTCATCTGGTCCAAAGTGCTTCCATTCCACCTTTACTCGAGCAATGGATAAATTTCAAAGCAATATTACTTTCTTATATAGGATGCATATGGGCTTGGGATGAATTTCTCTCTCCAATTCCACTTGAATCACAACCTAATCAATCACATGGTTAGGAACATGTACATATTTTTTAAGCATTGAAACATGGAAAAAATCATGTGCTTTAATGTTAGTAGGTAAAGCAAGTTTATATGCTACTGGCCCCATCTTTTCTATGATCTCAAATGGCCCAGAATATCTAAGTGCAAGATTATCACAAGTCCCAAGTTTTAGGGAACTCCTTCATGGTTTAACTTTGAAATAAACATATTCTCCAACTTTAAATTATTCATTCATTTTTTCATATTTGCATAACATTTATGTTTGTCTTGTGCTATCTTCATGTTTTGTTTAGTTGTGATAACCTCTTGTTCCATATCCTTAATCATTTCTGGGCCAAGCATGATTCTATTTAATGGATTGTGCCAATTTAATGGAGTATTGCATCTTTTTCCTCAATTGGACTCATTTTCAATGATGACTAATAACCATTGTTATAAGCAAATTGTACCAAGTACAAGTAGTCCTCCCACTTACTAGGTTCGTTCATAATGTACTTGCAAAGCATGTCTTCCAATATATCATTTGTTCTCTCTATCTACCTCTATACTTGTGGATGATAAGTATTGGTTTAATTGTGTAACCGATCCTTCAAACAATAATTTCCAAAAAAATGATGCAAATTTTGAATCTCTATTTGATATGAATTTTTTAGGCACCTTGACCAATCTGAAAATTTCCCTCATGAAAATTTCTGCAATGTTGACTACATTGTGTGTGGATTTGTATGGGAATAAAGTGAGCAACATTGCTCAATTTGCTAACCACAACCATGGTAACATTGTGTTATTCCATTTCCCTACATATTCTTGTGATATAATCCATTGTTCTTACCTCCCATTTCCAGTCAGGTATTGGAATGACAGAATCCATTGTTCTTACCTCCCATTTCCAGTCAGGTATTGGAAAAGGTTGTAACAAGCTATCTGAATTTTGGTGTTTAGATTTAACATGCTGAAATTCAATGCATCTTGCAATGGATTCTGCGATATCATTTTTCATTACATGCCAAAAATATTATTTTTTTATTGTAGAAATTATCTTCAAATAGATTGGATGTCCTAAGTATGGATTCTTATGCATTTCATCTAAGATGAGTACTTTAAACTCTACTAAGTTAATAATGTACAACATATCTTTTAAATGCAATTAAACTCACATAAATTTACTCAAAAGACAATTTTGAAATGTGTATCTAATACAACTTCTGAAACAAATTTTACTGTCATTTTGGTCTAAAAGGAAAATATTATGTGATCATATGTGATCACTTTGACAACTCTTGTCAATATAGAGATGAAATCCTATCAAAACCATAAGGATGAATGGGCGTAGAAAACCTTAAAGAGGACGAAAGGGACAAGGAGAACACATTCCCCATGGATGGAGTGTTCATTCCTATGCAAAGGTTAAAAAGGGAAATAAACTTGGAAGATTTGGAGTCATTGGATGGGAATGGAAGTTTCTCTCCCAAGGGAATATATCCATTCAATGCAGGATGGGGGGAGGATCCAAGGATCTCTAATGAAAAGCGGTCCATCCGAGCCCAATGGTTGTTTTACATCTGAAGGAGGAAATAGAAGGAATATTTCACCACCCTTGAATGCAACTCGTGAGACATTAGTAAGGGATAAGGACCCTAATCATGTTCTAGTTCACCTCCTTCACCATCAACATTGCAGAGGGTAAGAAAAATGAGGTGTTGGAAAGTCCAGAAAGAACGTCAGAGAATGGTGGTGGGTGTAGACATGGATATTGGGGCCATCCCCGATCTGCTTCGGAGAAGGGTTGTGGGATGCTTGTGTGATAATAATGTCTCTCCTTTGGTTTTGAAAGTTTTGAAAGGTTGGCTAGATGGGAATTGGGTTTGTTATTCTTGGATATTGTCCAGAATTTCACACTTTAGTGTGGGGATGGATCAATTTTAAGTTTAGGAGAAGGAAGGATTTGGAGGAGGTATTCAGTAGAGTATGGGGTTGGGGGATTTCAGGTTTAATTATAGAGGAATGAGTGATTTCCTTCTACCCTACTTGTGAAGCTCAAACTTCGGTGAAAATATGGGAAATTTTTCCAAACCTCCCTTTGGTATTTTGGGAAGAAGCAATTTTGTTCTCCATTGGAAATAAGATAGGAAAGTATCTTAGCTGTGAGCCAGGTTGGGTGGAGAAGGAGAATAGATGATGGGCTTGGGTGAAAATAGAAGTGGACCTGAAAGATGGGTTGATGGATGAGATCGAGTTAGTGTGGGGGGAATTCAAATGGATGAAAAAAATCGATTATTGGAAGTTTCCCTTAAGATGTTTCGGGTGCCATCAAGTTGGTCATTTGTAGGCAGAGTGTCGAAGACTACTGTCCCACTTCCCTCTCTTTCAAAAAACTTGGAAAAGGAAAAAATCGATGGAGGTATGTGAAGCATTGAAGGAATCTACCACGAATGGAAGTTATAGATATAATGTCAAGTTCATGGGATAGGTCTCTCCATTCACTTCACCCAAGAAGGTTCATTCGAGACTCTCTCCCAGTAAGTCCCTCTCCTTGAATAATTTGGTTTGTTCGTAGACGCCCTCAGTTGGTCAAAAGAATGAAGTGTATGGTGTGCCTTTAATCCCTATTTCAATTATCCTTCCCCTCCATGTCCCAATCCCAGAGGGCACGAAATAACCTCATCCTAATTTGATTTTTCAAAATGATTCTTGTGATCTAGGGTTTCCTCAATTCTATCCCCATGGTCCCCTCCCTCTAAATTCAATTTATGGATTGGAGCACAAGTTGATGGATTCCTCCTCTTCCCACTCTACTAGGTCGTCTGTTAAGTCTGATTGTTTTCTAAGATCCAAATCCAAAAAGGGGGAGGAGGAATTTTGTTCCAAAGGGATGGCATTAGAAAAGGGCGTGGGATTTCATTCTAGTCGGAAGTCGTTTATTTCTATAGCCCAGTCAAAAGTGTTGAAAGAAATAAGAAGTAGGAAACAATCTACAATTGTCAGGGCCCTTAGAGCGGGGAGAGCCTAAGAAGGGGGTTTTAAATGATTTTCTTATCCTTAAATGCTCGGGGATTTGGGGGTGATACTAAAGGTTTATCCCTCAAAAGGCTTGTCACGGACAGTAGGCCTGCTTTTATTGTGATTAAGGAAACAATCTGTAGTGGTTCAAAAGGAATTGAAGTGTTTCACAAAATTTTAAGAGATTGGTTCTTCTGTTCTAATGACTCAATCATAATCTCAGAAGGGATTCTATCATCATGAAGCCCTAGGTTTAAGGCTCTGTCCTCCTCTCTTACCCTCATGAATCACAGTTGACTTGGAGGATCGCAATCTCAAGTGTATGTCCTGGTTAATGAATATTTATGGGCCTTACCCCAAAATGGTTCCTTTTTAGGAAGGGGTGAGAAGTTATGGGTTTCTTTATGCCCCTAATACTGTATTAGGAGGGGATCTTAATTTTTATCTTTCCATTAGGGAGGTGTGGGGGGAATCATCCAAGACGATACCCTCAAGAATTTTGTTTTACCAATTGGATTGAGAAAAATAAATTGATTGACTTGGATCCCCTTAAATTATCTAAAACCTGGCACAATGGTCGAAAAAGCCTTGATTTGGTGGACAAAAGACAATATAGGTTTCTTATCTCAGAATCTAGATGGATTATAATTGGAAGCTATAGTCTTGGGTGGTCATGGGGGGAATTTAAAATCACATGCCCATTCTGTTGGAGGTTGCTAAAAATGCTCAAGACCGTCGACCCCAATGAAATTTAACCATGATTGGATTTGGGAAGAGGATTTGAAAAAAATCATAAGGGATTCATGGATTCCTTTGGATGAGGTCATTGGTCATCCCTTCATGCAACAATTCATTGACAATATTGCATGCATTAAAAAATCTATCTCTAAATGGGACACAATTTTCAATGAAAAAACATCCTCACATCTTTAGGAAGTTGAGTCACAGATTGGTTCTCTTTTGATTGAAGGACAGATCGATCAGATGTTAGAAGATGATGGAGTAAAGTTGAGAAAGATTATGCAAACAAGGGAAGGATCTTATGGATTATGAGGAAACTAAATGGTGCTTAAAACACAAAGCTATAGGGTTAAAAGAGCGAGATGGCAACATAATTTTTTTTCATATGCTAATCAAAGAAAGATGATCAACACAATATGGGAGATTAAGGATAACTGAGGTTCGATTGCATCCGTTTTTGAGGATATGGTGAGCGCAGGTAAGGATTACTTCTCCAATCTATTCAGGGATCCTCTAGGATACCCAATTGAATAAATTCAGAAGGTTATTCCCCTCTTCCCGAAATCCATTTTGGAAGAGATGAATGATTATTTTCAAGAGGATATCTCGGATAAAGAAATCATGTCTACTCTCTCTTCATTACAAAAATGCAAGAGTCCCGGCCTTGATGATTTTACCATGGAATTCTTTTTAGTTTTTTATGATCTCCTTAAATATGATATTTTGAAAGTGGTCAACGAATCCCAAAGAACTGGGAAGGTGTGGGGATCCTTTAATTCTACTTATGTTTCTTTAATCCCAAAGAAGAAAGAGACAAAATCTTTCACAGATTTATGTCCTATATCATGTTGTAATCCGATTTATATACTCATTTCCAAGATAATATCCAACCGCCTAAAGCCTATCTTCAACGAGTTAATATTAGAAGAAAAATATGGTTTTCTGAATGGTCGACAAATTCATGATGTTGTCTCCCTTACCCTGGAATCTCTTCACTCCATGAAATCTAGTAAAATCCCCTCCTTTGTTATGAAGTTGTACCTTTCTAAGGCTTAAGACAAGGTAAATTGGACCTTTGTTCACTTAGCCCTTATCCAAATGGGGGTCAATTTAAACACAATCAACTAGATAATGGGTTGTATAAAGTCTTATTCCTTTCTGGTGCTGATAAATGACTCACCCTCCAATTTCTCTCGGTCATCTAGGGGTTTGCACCAAGGATGTCCTTTATCCCATTTTATCTTCCTCCTTGTAGCAGATGCCTGAGTAGGCTAATGCATCAAGCTCGAAGCAGGAGTATTATCAAGGGGATGAAAGTCACTCATGAAGAAATCCTAGCTCATTTGTTATTTTTTGACGACATAATAATTTTTGATGTAGGGTCAGGCAAGATTTCAAAGCATGGAAAGGTATCCTGGATTCTTTCTGTGCAATGTCTAGAATGCAAATGAACACGGGAAAATATATTGTTCTCTACAATGAGTTGGGGGAAGAAGATAAGGGTCAGCTAATGGAGGATCTCCCCTTCACTTGTAGAAGTATAGACTCAAGAGTGAATTACTTGGGTTTCAAGCTCAAACCAAACTCTTATTCCTTTGATGATTGGGTATGGGTCATTAAAAAAATTCAAGCAAGTATTTCCTCCTAGTCTCATTGGTGGCTCTCAAGAGGTGGAAGATTGGTCATGTTGAAATGTTTTCTAAGTAGTATTCCGGTGTATTGGGAAACCATTTACAAAATCCCTAAAGGCATTTTGTCAATGGTAAGGAAGATTTTCTTTCAAATTTTATGGAGGGGAAGAAGGGAATCAAGGGGTATCCCCATGGTAAAATGAAACCATATTGATATGCCTAAGGAGCTCAGGGGATGGGGTAAAATTTGTTTTCTGATTTTGCAAATCTTTGGTAGCTAAAAGCTTGTGGAGACTCATTCAGAATAAGATGCTATGGGGGTGTGTCATCTGTTCCAAATATTTCCTTGGATTAACGAGTGAGGAGTGGCTTAGATCGCCAAGAAAATTGGGGAAAAATGGCTCTATTGGATAGAAAGAAATGATTGAAGCCTATCTATTGTTCAGTGAATGGGTATTCTGGAAAATTGGAAGCAAGAAGAAGGTAAGGATCGATGAGGATCCATGGGTCAATTCATGCCCCGGTTTTAAAATTTCAGGTGATTTGATTGCAGAGTTACATGATAGGGGGATTTACTCTATTTGGGAAGCCTAATCAAGAGGAGTGGATTGTGCTGGAGGAAGTGAGTGGAAGTCTGCAGAGACTTTGGGTCTAGAGGAGATTAGAAAGGAGGAATGGAAGGCCCTTATAGGACTTTGTCAGCCAATTTATTATATTAGATGAAGAAGTTCAAGACTCAATTTGTTGGGAAAGTAATGAGAAATCATGAGGACACACAACAAAATTGGGCTACCAATTGCTATCAGAGGAAGAGTTTGCAGGAGAAAAGAAATGGTGATGGCCCTTTGTCTGGGGGGTCAATGCTTTGGTAAAAGTTAAAATTTTTGCGTGGCTCGCTTTGGAAAAAAATGCTCACGTGGGACAATGGGCTCGTGGGTTGGTCCTAGTCACTGTGCACTGTGTAGAGTTGAAGAAGAATCAATCCAAAACCTTTTTGTTTCTTGTTCATTCACATAGAAGGTGGTGTTTGTAGCCTATTCCTTGTTACAATGTGGTACTCTAATTCTAGAAGATGAGATAAGTGAATGGTTACATAAGTGGAGAAGGGATGCTAGTGTTTAGACCTATTTCTCTTTTCCCTTTTTCTTGATTTATCTAGTTTGCTGGGAAATAAATTTAAATATTTTCCAGGATAAGTATATCCCAACATAAGTAGTTGCATGCTCGGTGTTGAAGATGTCTCGTGAATTCAAATTAGAGGAGAAAAGTCGCAAAATCAAGAAGATTGTTCAACCTGCTATATACAAAAGTATCCCATGGGGATATTTTGATGGGGGAAGCCAAGGTCACCCTGCACAATGTGGAGTAGAGGATGTTTTATTCATTTCTGCACATCATTTATTTTATATTCGGTATGCTCTAGGGCAAGGATCTAACACAAAAGCTAAATTATCAGCTCTATGGGAATTACTCTTTATGGTTAATTCTCTAAATTTGAGGAAATTTCAGTTACTAGGGGACTCAAAAGTTGTTTTGGAATGGGTCAATGACAAACTTGATCCAATATTTCCTCTTAGAGATGGAATGGTTTTTGTGTGGCAAATATACAGGAAATTCAACACTACAACCGACAAGATCTCAAAGGAAGCTTTAACTCTGGTGGATGAGGATTTCATTTTTCAAGAAATTTATGATGGATAATCCTTTGGGGATATGTCCTTTTTATTATAATTTGTTTTGATAATTAAGTCTGAATATGATCTAAACTGGGTGTGGATGATATAGAAAAGGGTATAGAAGAAAGGAAATGTTTTGATGAAGCAATGGTATATAAAGGACAGAAAGGAATGTAAAGCGAAGTATTTTTTATTAGTCCAACTAAGGACCAGAATATGCATATTCTCTTTTTTGGAATATAAAATTTTTCCTTGCTCATAAAAAAAAAACTATTGTCAATTCAATATGTACAACAAAAATTATAATACTAATGTAGTTTTGAAACAATAATAAACTCTAGCTACTAACAAGATTTATTATGATCTCTATATAGGGTTGTCCATTCAGATTTTGTTACATAATTGAAGCAGTAAAATAGGTTTACAAGGATCTCAAATGCATTTACTTATAAATAAACCATATTTATAATCAAATATAGAATGAGAAATTCTAGAAAAAAAATTGAGCAACTTGTCTTTTCCAAAGTTTGAATGCCAAGAAATTGAATGGGATAGAGCAATATTACACCCAACTGTACGTAGTCCTTTGTGGAAACCACCCCCTAATTGGGATATGAGACCACTAGGGTGAAGAATAAAAGTTCACGATTCTCTCAATTTGTTATTCCAATCCCAAAAAGCATGAAATATCAACCAAGAAACCAACTCTCAAGTTCATTAATCAGACTAGCTTTGGCACTCACAATACTTGCTCCACACAACATTAGGAAAATACCTAATTCTTTTCTCGATAGTGTCTCAAAAGTTATCTTCCCTTAGTGCTCTTTAGTGTGTGCATAGAGATTCCATCCATCGTCCATTTTCAAGATTATCTGGACAATAACTTTCCTCTTGGGTCTTGGATAATTTTATAGTAAACTTTCTCTAGGGATCAAAAATATGTCTCTCTAATCAGTTTGGCCTTTCTTGTTATACATTATTTATTTCTTTGTCTTATCTATTCCCTTTTCTCCTCCCCCTCCTCTTCTCAAGGTTCTAATATCTTCCTTTCATGGGCTACTCAATCCCATAGTATGGTAGCCCTCTTTTTCCAAGATAAAAATCCATTTTCTTCTCCTCTATCCTTCCCAACAAACAATTCTCCCTTCCCTATTCAAAATTTCCTCCACTTGCATGAGTGAAATATGATAATTATGATTCCTAAACCAACTTCTTTTTGTTTCAATTATGTGGGGCACAAATTTCCTAGAATGTAGGAGGTGGTTTTCTGGATTTAGGAGATGGTTAGGTCCACATCTCTTATCTTAATTTATACTATAGGCTAGGCTCAACATCATAAAAGAGTGAGGGGCTCGGCTAATGGAAAGGTAGATAAGGAAGATATACATAAGACACATATGTAACTAGGTTATAACCATCCAATGAACCCCCTTGCCTTTCCCCTTTCATGGTATCATATCCCCTTTGGGTTCTCATGCTCGATCAATCTTGGTTCACAACAAAATAATAGTGTTTACAAGTATTAAAAACCACCATGTCATGTCTAACCGATGGTGTGAATAAGGCATAGTAATACAAATATTATATGCAAAAATATATAAACACAATTAAATTCAAATTATTTCAAAGGGTCAAAATTGGGACATTACATCGAAGGTGGTAAAACCTATCATAACTCAGTTATCAATTGATAGTGAGGAAAACCATCACTGGTTGCTATCTGCCAATGCAGGTTGAATCCACATTTATTCAAGGAAAACCATGGCCCCTGAAATGACCTTATAGTGGTAAGTGAGGGGCCATATTTTCACTCCTGCCAGATGCCTCTAGGTATTGGGTCGTTAACCTATTTCCTTACGTGAGAGGAATACGAGCTCTTAGCAAATTATAAGCATTTTTAGGTCTTCCTCTAGGACCAAAAGGTAGTTCCAACCTAGATAGTATCCACAAGAAATCCAATTTCCCTTGTTGTCATCATCGATGCTACCTCTAGTGGGGTTAAGTGGTTTCTAATGACATCTAAACTTAGCTCCATACATGAAACTGAAGATCTACCCCGATTGTAGTTTAACCTCTTTATCAAGAGAGTATCGAGAATATTATGGATGGAGTTCTATAATATTGAGCATTGATTAAAATGCCTTTTTAATCAAACTCAACCATCGCTCATATGATACTTTGGTTTCTTATGGTTAAATGGAACACTCAATGAATGCTTTTAATATTTAATTAATGAAAATGGTAAATGACGAAGTTTCATAATTTCCATTAGGTTCTATTTATGCATTCAAATAATGTGAATCACTCAATTTTGTTTCTTAGTTGTGGGTCCAAAATCTTATTCTGAAGTCTTTATTTTTTATTCTATTATTGTTGGAAAATTCCAAATTGGAATACAAAGGATTTCTTTTACAAATGTTGGTAACCTACACTCTTTTTCCCTCCCAAGAATGAGGTAAAAATGCAACCATGTATAGTATCCTAGCTTCATATATGGAGTTAATTGAAGGTGGATCCTTGATACTGCATGACCTTTTCCTAGCCTTAGGGATGATGGAGCACATGAGATACTATGTGTTGATATTTTGATGTCACTACAAAATATATTCTTTTGTATTTGTATTGGTCAAACCTCGAGAAGGTTATTGTAATCTTATTGTATAAATCAGGTCAAAAGAAATTATTCTTTTATTGTTATCCTTATTGTAAAAGTCAAAACGACCCCTGTTAGGGTTGCATCTTTTCGGGATTCAAGTTATGTGTATAAATAGGGGTCGAGTTCCTCTCATTTGTATACACACACAACTAACTTTCTCTTGTGTATTTGGAGCATATAAAAGGAGGTCTAGCGCATGAGGTCTTGGGTTACTAGTCTTGGTCTATTTGTGGAGAGATATAACGTGACATTGTACTGGTTGAAGGAATCTATACTGAAGAATTAGTTGTTGGGTTTTCTCCCCCATGAGGGTTTCCCAGGATACATCTTGTGTTATTTGATTTCTTATCTTTCAGTGATCCTATTACATGCAATTGTTAATGAATGTTAAAGAATATAATTATAACTTCTAAAATTATAACATGGTATCATAGCAAGCATTAATAGAAGACAGTTCGCAGATATAGAAGAAAAAATGATTTTTTTTTCTTGATAGGAGTGGTTGTCAGACAATACAAGACCACCAACAATTGAACCCTAATGGATCATATCTTTTCCCTGGATCAGATCTTCAAAATCCATAATTTATGATTTAGGGGTAGGATGACTACTAGAACCAAGATTGATGAGAAGATGGAGGGAGTTGACAACTTCAGAGCCTGGAGGTACAAAGTATCCCTCCTCCTAGAAGAACATGATCTAGAGAAGTTCACTAAAGAAGAGGTTTCAAAACCAGAGGAAGTTGAGGCTAAAGCAAAGCACAAGAAGGATATGGTCAAAGCAAAGATGATTATTGCAGACTCCATTAAGGACCATCTTATTCATCACATATCTTCATTATCTACTCCAAAAGAAATGATGGATGCCTTAACCCGAATGTTTGAAGTAAACAACATCAAAAAGAGAATGACCTTGAGAACTCAGTTAAAGAACGTGAGGATGCAGAATTGAGAAACCATCCACTCTTACTTCTCAAGAGTGAACCAGATCAAGGAGCAGATAGAAGCCATTGGTGATACAGTGAATGGAGAAGAAATGGTGATGGCCATATTGAATGGCATCCCAAGTTCATGGGATGAATTTATTCAAAGGTTTTGGCCCTTGAACAAGTTTTGAGGATCCTTGGTCATATTTGACCTATTTTGGGACTTCGATAGGTTGTCGAAGGCGAAGTGCAAGTCGAAGCGAAGATCGCAGGATATCGTCCCCTTGTTTAGGGATTTTGGGTTTTGGGCTTATGTAACAGGTATGGGGATGTCGGACCATGGGTTTACCCATGTTTAGGCCCTTTTTGTAATGTATAAATAGAAGTCTAGGCGATGTAAGAAAGGGGGAGAGGCTTGGTATCTAGCCAAATTACTGAGTGCAAATTGTAAATTCTTTGTGCATGCTATGTTGAGAACTTGCAGAGATAAGTGCAAGTGATTGTAAGAGACTGTGTAAAGGCTTTGTGCTATAATCTATCTCGGGGAAGGAGGATCTAGCGAAGTGCGCTCAGATCTCCTGTCCTATGCGGAGTAGGATCTTGTGGCTCTGTTCATGTAGAAGATTGGCAGAAGACAATAAAAGAGAAGAAGAGTTGGTGGACGTAGCCCCAGGCTGGGGGTGAACCACGCATATCCTATGTTATGGTTGCTTTATGCATTATGGTTGTTTCATTGTTCATATGATTAATGCTTAGTGCACTGATGTATGCTTAGATGAATTTGATATGATAAGCTTAGTTCTCAATAATATGAAGGAATGCTAGATCTAACCTATGTGAATATGCTTAGTGCTTGAATATACTAGATCTGGGTGAATACTGGCTGAATCTGTTGTTAGGGTTTATCTGCGTTGTAAACAAAGGTTAAATACTAATGAACTATAACTGCTAAGTGCTCTGTTAAGGTGTTACAATCACAGATTTGTGTCCCAGCTAAGGTTGCAGACACTGGAGTCCTGCAACCACCCCTGCCTCTACCTTGGGTGAGACTGCATATTCTTCACAGGTCTTTCTGAAAGGGCCAGTAGTTAGGGTTTTGTTGGTGCGTTGTTGAAGCGTTGAACACTAGGTCTGCCCCTGTGCCAACAAATGGTTCTGTTGTCGGGACCTAAAACTGTGATTGTCGAGAACTTAAGAAAAGAGAAAGCTCCATGCGTAGATATGTTTCCCAAGTGCGCAGTATTCTACTTGACTTATGAAGCTCTATGCTAAGAAGAGAAGTCAGATCTGAAGAAAAGAGGTAAGATATTGAAGCTATGTGCTCTGATAAAGGTAAGAACAGTGAAAAGTTTTGATTGAAAAGGTAATATAAGTGGAAATTTTTGTTTCGAAAGTATGAATCTAGGTATGTTTGATAAATTTTGTCCTAGCCTGAAAACTAGGGCACAACTAGAAGAAAGAAGATTTGATATGGGTAGATCTGATAGAAATGATGAAAGATATGTTATTACTATGCATAGAAAGAATGTTTGGACTAACAAATGGATGCAGGATCCTAGAAATAATTTTTTGCAGGTTAGTTACTGTGATCCTAGTGCACAGTACAAGAAAGGTTGGGGATCGTTCAAGAGAAAGAGAGGATTAATTCTTTGTTACAACTGCAGAAGACCGGGACATCTTGCTAAGGAATTCCCTGATAGAATACCTAGTTGTATTTGTTGTAAATCTATGGACCATGAAGTTTTGAATTTCCCTAGAATGATTGCTAATCTTGAAAGAATGAATATGAGACAAGAAAACCCTGAGGAAGATCAAGCAACTAAGACCATGGTAGAACCCCAGAAAGAATCAGAGAATATATTGTTACAAATGAAAGAAACCTTGAATGATCACACAAATATCAACTTATCAGAGATATTCAAAGAAAAAGGGTGCATAGAAACAAGACTAAGAGACTTCGACATTGACTGTGTTCTGGATGAGGAAACACGGGTGAATATCATGATAGAAAGAACCTGGGAAATTTTAGGAAAGCCTACTATGAATCCTTCATTGGGAGGAATAGGATTATTTAGAGGAAAGATGATAACCCTATGTGGAAGACTCACCCAGACACTTATGAGTGCTCATGGAACTTCGACAGAGGAAGATTTTGAGGTTGTTAAATTTATTGAGAACAACGCCCCATTTTCCATGTTACTAGGAAAAACCTGGATTGAGAAGGATCAGGCCAGAAGAAAAGAAGAGGAAGTCTTAGAACAAAAGAAGCAAGAATTAAAAGATTTCATGACTAGGAGGATAACACACTTGATTGAAGAACAGGAGAATAGATCGAAGCTGTTTAGAACCAGAAACTTGGATGTCGAAGTTGAAAGAGCACAAGAAGACTCACATAAGAGTGGAACACCTACCCCAGACAAAGAAGAAGTATTTCCCTTGAATTGTATGAAAGAATCTCAACAACGCGAAGTTACTATGCCAAAAGGAGATAAAAATCAGAATGGAAAGAGGAATACCGATACGAAGATCACAGGGAAGAAGGATAGAAAGCTTAGTAAGAAGAGAGCACAGATATAAAAGTTGTAGAAGGTTCCAGAGGGGACTTCACAGAAGGGAGGCTTGAAAAACTGAAACTTAGCTGGGATATTAGAACAACGCAACATGGCACTTCGCCATGGTGAAGCAATATAACCGTTGGAGGCATTATGACCGTTAGAACAATGCCCCCAAATGGTTAGAACAACAATTATGACTAGAAAGATCGTCATCAGACCGTTGGGACCGCGTCACAACGGACATAACTGCATTGATGAAGGCCTCTCATCCATTGGAGAGATTTGTTACATCGCTGTCTACTTATTGTGTCGACTGTTGCACCAAAAACACTTTTGCGAATTGTATCCAAGCCAACTCATTGCTATCGTGTTGTGTTTACTGAGATCGACACATGTTCTATTACAATTAGCATTCATTCGTCGACCTGAGTTATCCGATCGAGAGCGTGCATGTCAGACAAACTCAATGCCATAGAGAAGTTGGTTGAATAAGTTCTAATCGATTTAATGGCCAAAAAATTAATGTCCATAGGGATTCAAGCCTCACCGACGAGAGGAGTACAAGCCTCTCCATCGAATGCTCGCAGATCTAGACCATCCCGAGATGTAGTCGAGAAAATAACCAAGCATCGAGATGACTTGGTGAATGCGAAGTTAATACCGACTATCTTTCCCGACTACATCCTGCCTTTGGCTAGCACGGTGAGTCGTGACAGTGTCCCCAGAGACTTCGATTACACCCTAGTTACTGTGTACCTCCTGAAGAGGATACGTGCAGTTAGAACACAACAGGATAAGATTGCGACATTAAAATTCAACGACTTCAACCTAGGGGACCGCAAGAACCACAATATTCTTTATCCTCACATATACTTGACTAGGAAAAAGGGGAAGAACTCGAAAATAATCCCCCAACCATGGACTATGAACCTCACTCAGTCCACCATCTTGAATGTGATGAAGATTCCACATTTTGGAAGGCACTAGGAGGTTAACACGTGTGTTAAGATCCTTCTATTGTGATACCATGGTGGCTATCTATGGCTAGACAGACACATCAAAATCAATCTGACACTGATCCATAGTATCACCGGATTGAGCATGTAGGGACCAGACCCACAAGACTTCTACCCAGGGAAGGCTGCAGACCGCGCCCTGACACATAGAATTAAGGATACCTATGGCGATGTAGAAAAGGGGACGTGAGACTACAAGGTAGCTTCCATCCATAATGGCGCAGTGCACCTGGCCTGTCAGCTGATCGTAGGAAAGCTGGTGAGAAAGAAAAAACCTATGCAGGTCATAGGGTTCGTTGTTGACCTCACCGAAAAATGTGTAGAAGGACTCCAAATGAACTGGGCGAAGTACTTAGTCAACTAGCTAGAATTGGATTGCTGCGAAGCTCAGGATCAGGGTTATGAGTTCCACTTTAGCTGGCTCCTGATCCTCATCGCATTTACTGCTTGGGAGATGTCAGAAGGTGCGACCTTCCCGAAAATTGAGTCATTCGAGCCACTCGATGCGAAGTTCACCACGCTCTGGTACTCAAGCGATATGGGAAAACAATGGCAGTCGAACACTGTATTCCACACATACTATGTCTAGTTAAAGAGGGCTATTGGGGCTGTCCCTCATATGACGCCAATCACCCTACACCGATTCATACCCCTCATGAAGTTTCACATAGATCAACACTTTATTTATATCACTACGTGCACAGACGAGCATAAAGAAGAGCTTCAGTCATACTATAAGCTCACAGAGGAGGACCTCGAAGAGATAACTAAGGACTAGTTTGCATAGCTCCTTGTCGTTGTTGACCCTGTAGAAATGTCCGATCCTGAACTAATTGGAAGCTCAGAGGCCACTCATGAAGAGCATGATACACTTGGACCTAGCAGAAGAAAGGAGACTGAAGAGGTACAAAACCTGAGCAATGCATCAGACGAAATTGCTTCAGAATCACCTGGATGAGGAGATAATGACGAAGTAGATAAAGAAGAGACCAATGGCAAAGAAGATCAACAGAAGCAAGGTGAAGTAACACCGCCTAAGGATCATGCTGATGAGGCTGATCCCTCTAAGAAAAGAAAGGTTTCCCTCACGAAACCTACCTCACAGAAGAAATCCAAAGACACCAAGACTAAGATGCAGACTGTGCCCATGCTCGATGACTTCGACTTCATCATCACAACTATATCAGACGCTTCACATGATATTATGCAGAACACTGAATCCAAGCAAGTAACCATGTATGAAAAAATTGAGACAAAACTAAGAGGGGCACAACATGCCCTTCAATCCATCCACACAATACCCACTGCGCCCCCACCATCAGAAGAACTAGAGTTGGGAGATGAGCCTGCCCAACTCCATAGAATAGATGATGTGACTGAAGCTCACCTTCGTCGAGTGCAAGAAGAGAAAGAACATGCCACGGTGGCCCTGAAGCAAGAACAACAATAAGTGGTAGAGAAACGCCGAGTTGCGCAACAGGAGAAGGATGACCTCTACACCAAGTTTGAAGAGGAGAGAGCACAGGTCAAGCAAGAGAAAGAGCAGTTGCTCGCAGAGCAACTTGGAGTCAAAGAAGCAGTCAACAGAGCACTTCGCTCTGTGACAGGCTTAGAGAAAAAGGCGGAAGAACCAGTGGAGCATCAAGTAGCACAACTTGTGGAAGCTATCCATCAACATCAACATAGAATCACAGACCTAGAGCTACAAACAATGCCAAGTACCCCGTAGGACGTGCGAGACCAAAGAGAATCCACTACCCAGAGCATAGTTGAGAGGATCAGAGCATTCGCTCTAGAATGTAAACAACTTATCAGTAGAAGTGCACAAACCTACGAGCAAATTACTAAAGATCCTGAACTAAAGGCACTGGAGTCACAACTCCAGGAGGCAAAGCAGCAAGCAACGACAGTACATGCACAATTGAAGCTCCTGTCAGCAGTTGAAAGGATGAAGCAATCCCAGGAACAGTTCACTGCTCAACAACAGGTCCACACCATACAAAATAAATTCATGGAAGTGAATCAGAGGCTCCAACCAGTCCAGGTAGAAGCGTGCCAACTGTTTGAGGAGATTGAAGGCCGAGGAGCAGAGCTGGAACAAGTAGTCATTGCAGTCAAACAATGCTTAGAGGGACCTGTCAACGAAGCAGTTATCCAAGAGTTCACCGAGAAGGAGGCCTTGGCGCAACAACGGGTCAAAGTAGCTCGAGCCAAGCTCGAGGCCTTTGAAGCAGAGCTACCTAGACCAGAGTGACTCGGGAGGAGTGACAGGTGAGTGTTGGGGGCCTGTTGGCCCTTGACCAAGTTTTGAGGAACCTTGGTCATGTTTGACCTATTTTGGGACTTCGACAGGCTGTCGAAGGTAGAGCGCAAGTCGAAGCGGAGATCGCGGGATCTCGGCCCCTTGTTTAGGGATATTGGGTTTTGGGCTTATGTAACAGGTATGGGGATGTCGGCCCATGGGTTTACCCATGTTTAGGCCCTTTTTGTAATGTATAAATAGAAGTCTAGGCTATGTAATAAATGGGGAGAGGCTTGGTATCTATCCAAAGTGCTGAGTGCAAATTGTAAATACTTTGTGCATGCTATGTTGAGAACTTGCAGAGCTAAGTGCAAGTGACTGTAAGAGATTGTGTAAAGGCTTTGTGTTGTAATCTAGCTCGGGGAAGGGGGATCTAGTGAAGTGCGCACAGATCTCCTGTCCTATGCAGAGTAGGATCTTGTGGCTCTGTGCATGTAGAAGATTGGTAGAAGACAATAAAAGAGAAGAAGAGTTGGTGGACGTAGCCCCAGGCTAGGGGTGAACCACGTATATCCTGTGTTATGGTTGCTTTGTGCATTATGGTTGTTTCATTGTTCATATGATTAATGCTTAGTGCACTGATGTATACTTAGATGAATCTGATATGATAATTTTAGTGCTCAATAATATGAAGGAATTATAGATCTAACCTATGTGAATATGCTTAGTGCTTGAATATACTAGATCTAGGTGAATACTACGTTGATATGTTGTTAGGGTTTATCTGCGTTGTAAACAAAGGTTAAATACTAATGAACTATAACTGCTAAGTGCTCTGCTAAGGTGTTACAATCACATATTTGTGTCCCAGCTAAGGTTGCAGACACTGGAGTCCTGCAACCACCCTGCCTCTACCTCGGGTGAGACTGCATTTTCTTCGCAGGTGTTTCCGAAAGGGCCGGTAGTTAGGGTTTTTTTGGTGCGCTGTTGAAGCGTTGCACCCTGGGTCTGCCCCTATGCCAACAAAAGGATATGCTCAAGAAGGAAGATATTCAAGTTCAATAGGCTATGGGAAGATTGTATCCAAGAATAAGCAAGGACGAAAACAAGAGAAGAGAAGATGACAGATGATGATCAAGCCCTAGCCGCCCACACCAGGAAAGGCAAGAACAAGAAATAACTCTCCTCACCCAAGAAGTTTCAGAATGGCCAATAAATAAACCATATATTAGATGTTTATGTTGTCAGAAAATGGGACACATTGCTAGGAATTGTTCCCTCATTTAGATACCAAGGGAAAATAAAGGAGGTAAAAGGCATCATGTTCATACAACTGAAGATGATGAGCCACCCAAGAAGGTTGCAAAGGAAGATGAATCAAGTGATGAGGAGTATGTTCTTATCTCACCCCTTACAGGAACTGCCACTCATGGAAGTGACATTTGGCTAGTGGACAATGGTGCTTCCAAGTGCATGACAATTTATAAAGATTCCTTGTCTAACCTTACTCATAAGGATTCACTGCACAAGGTGAAATTGGGAGACGACTATCAATATCCAATCAAAGGACTAGGAGAATCCTCCTACAAGTTAGACTTAGGAAAGCCAATGATGATGAAGGAAGTTCTCTATGTTCTTGGATTGAAGAAGAACCTACTCTCGATTTCAACATTGGATGAGAAGGGTTACAGAGTTGCATTTTTTGATGGACAAGTTCTTATGTGGCCTAGAGGGGATTTTTTTTATGATGCTGTGGTGATTAGAGTTCAAGAGGTAGGACTCTACAAATTGAAAGGACGATCAGATTGAACATTAATTCACAACACTATGAATCCTAATGAATTATGGCATAGGATGTTTTCTCACCTACATTACAAGGCCCTACCGAGTGTGATAAATATGGTGATGGGATTGCCAAATATCCAGGAAAAACGAGATGGCGTGTGCAAAGGTTGCGCACAAGGCAAGAACATGAAGCATCCATTTCCCAACAATGATAGTAGAGCCAAAAGAGTATTGGAAATCATGCACTTAGATGTGTGTGCACCATTCTCAACAACTTCACTAAGAGGGTATGTATATTATGTGTCTTTTATTGATGATTAGACACATAAAAAATAGATTTATTTGTTGAAGGAAAATAATGAAGTGTTTGGAAAATTCAAAGAATTTAAGGAATTGGTAGAAAACCTGACAGAGCAGAAGATAAAGACCTTGCGATCCGATAATGGATAAGAATTCACTTTAGAGGAATTCAAAGAATATTGCAAGGAAGCTGGGATTAAGAGGGAGCTTTCTACTCCCTATAAGCCTCAACAGAATGGAGTAGAAAAAAGGAATAATCGAATGATCATGGAAGTAGTGAAGGCTATCATGATCAAGATATACCTATGCATCCGTGGGAAGAAGAAACAAAGACTGCAATGTACGTGCATAACAGAAGTCCCCACAAAGTACTTGAAAATAAGAGACCAGAGGAGATGTTTTCAGGAGAGAAGTCATAAGTCATCCATCTAAGAATATTTGGCTGCCTATTTGTGCATGTCCCCAAGGAAAAGAGGATAAAATTGGATCCATCTGGAAATAATGGAATATTTTTTGGTTACAGTGACACATCGAAGGCATACAGGATGTATATTCCTAGTCACCGAAAAGTTGAGATTAGTTGAGATGTCACCTTCGATGAGAGTGCAACTTTCAACAAATCAAAACCAGACTGTGCAAAAGAGGTTCATGAGGAGGATAATGAAGTTACTAGAGTTCCAGAGTCAGAAGAAATTGAACCAGAGGAAGGCATTCATGAATATAATGACATGGCAGAACCTCATAGGCCAATTTAGATGCCTTCTTGCAAGAGAAGACCAACTTGGGCACATGAGCTCATTAGAGATGTAGAAAGATATGGTGCCCCAGAAAAATATCTCAGGAAAAGTAAGAAGCCAAAACCGTATTCCAGCTATGTGGCATGTTTGAGTGATATCATGGATGAAAAACTGTCAAGTTATGAAGATGCTGCAAAAAAAAGGGTATGGAAGGATGCCATGGGGGAGGAATATAAACCCATATTAAATAATGATGCCTGGGATGCGGTCCCTAGACCAAAGGAGAAATCAATAACAATTTAAAAATGGATCTAAAAAATGAAACATGTAGTTGATGGTAGTATTGAAAAGTATAAGGCTAGATTTGTGGCTCGAGGGTTCTCTTAGAAGGAGGGCATTGACTATGAGGAGACATTTGATCCCGTGGTGAGATATACCTCGATCAGGACTATACTTTCGTTGGCCGCAGTAATGAAATGGAAGGTGCATTAGATGGATGTGAAGACAACCTTCTTGAATGGTGAAGTAAAAGAGGAAGTATGTGTGGAACAACCACAAGGGTTCGAGGTACATGACAAGGAGACATATGTATGCATATTGAAGAAGGATTTATATGGATTAAATCAGACACTTAGAGCATGGTATGGTAGGATCGACAGTTTTCTGACGAACTTAGGATTTACAAAGAGCAATGCAAATCCTAACCTTTACTTTAAGGTTATGGATGATGGTCTGGTAATACTATTGCTGTATGTGGATGACTTGTTTCTATCAGGTGTGGAAAAGCTAATCTTAGAGTGTAAGAGAAAATTGGCTGTTGAGTTTGAGATGAAAGATCTTGGGATGATGCATTACTTTTTGGGTCTCAAGGTATGAAAAAGATAGGATGAGATCTTTCTAAATCAAGGGAGGTATGTAGTGGAAATCCTGAAGAGGTTCGAGATGTTGGATTGCAAGGAAATGACTACACCTATGGTATCAAATCTGAAGTTGATGTAGGATACAACTTCAAAGACTGTGGATGTTACTTTATACAGGAAGGTGGTGGGTTTGTTGATGTACTTGATGAACACGAGACAAAATATATGTTTTGTTGTGAACACCCTGAGTCAGTACATGGAGCAACCCAGACATGTTCATTTGGTTACAACAAAACATGTGATAAGGTACCTTAAGGGTACATTGGATTATGGTCTTAGGTATGTGACAGACCATGAGTTCGAGTTATATGGATATTCAGATTTAGATTGGGCTGACAATATTCCTGATCGAAAGAGTACTTTGACATATTGGTTTAGTCTGGGCTCTAGTATGGTTTCGTGGAGCAACATGAAGCAGTCATGTGTAGAAATCAGTACGGATGAGGTTGAATATGTGCCAGCATGTGTAGCATGTAGAGAAGCAGTGTGGTTTCATAAGCTGCGGTTTGGGTTATTTGGTCTCAAACTGAAGGAGACCTACATTTGGTGTGACAACCAGAGTTGCATGAAGTTGTTAGAGAATCTAGTGTTCCATGAAAGGTCGAAGCATATCGAGATCAAATATCGCTATATCAGGGATAGTGAGGCTACAATACATGACTACCGAGGAGCAGGTTGCAGACGTGTTGACCAAGCCACTATCGAGGACGAAGTTTGAGAACTTCAGGGACAAGCTTGGCATGGTCCCTCTTCAGAGGGAGTGATGAGGTACATATGCATTGCGGGGTAGTGGATGTCCTGGGGACATGTTGTAGCTATTTGAGAGCTACCCACCAACCTTGGATGCATTGGTTGTGAAGTCACAGGAGTGCACATGATGAGGTACATATGCATTGCAGAGTAGTGGATGTCATGGTGACATGTTGAAGCTATTTGAGAGCTACCCACAGGCCTTGGATGCATTGGCTGTGAAGTCATGTTGTACTATGGATATCCTATGATTTATAGATTCATATGTTCAACAATCAATGGTCATGAGCTCGTGTGGCAACAAAGAATACCTTCCTAGTTAAGAGGGAGTGTTGATATTTTGATGTAACTACAGAATATATTCTTTTGAATTTGTATTGGTCAAACCTTGAGAAGGTTATTGT
The DNA here is from genome assembly GCA_009831015.1 of Picea engelmannii. NCBI lineage: Eukaryota > Viridiplantae > Streptophyta > Pinopsida > Pinales > Pinaceae > Picea > Picea engelmannii. Next base: position 526,142 of record ML778463.1, read on the forward strand.
AATCTTATTGTATAAATCGACTCAAAATAAATTATTATTTTATGTTATCCTTATTGTAAAAGTCAAAACGACCCCTCTTAGGGTTGCGTCTTTTCGGGAGTCAAGTTATTGTATAAATAGAGGTCGAGTTCCTCTCATTTATATACACACACAACTCACCTTCTCTTGTGTATTTGGAGCATAGCAAAGGAGGTCTAGCGCATGAGGTCTTGGGTTCTTGATCTTTGGTATCTTGGTCTTGGTCTATTTGTGGAGAGCTATAACGTGACATTATATTGGTTGAAGGAATCTATATTGAAGAATTGGTTGCTGGGTTTCCCCCCCCACGAGGGTTTCCCAGGATATATCTTGTGTTATGTGATTGTTTATCTTTCAGTGATCCTATTACATGCAATTGTTAATGAATGTTAAAGAATATAACTGTAACTTCTAAAATTATAACACTATGTATCTTGGGGATACTGTAGGAGGATAAAACCACCCTTTTGGTCCTAGAGTAAGACCTAAAACTACTTATGATTGACTAATAGCTCATCTTCCTCAGATGTAATGCAATAGGTTAATGACCCAAGACCTAGAGGCATCTCATAGGAGTGGAAGTCTGCCCCCTTACAAACCATTGATGGGTCATTTTAGATGACGTCGTTTTCCTTGAATAATGGGGATGGGTCAGTCCGCTATCATATATAGTAACCAGTGATAACTATCCTCATTACCAACTGATAACCGAGTTATGATAAATTTTACCACCTTCGAAAAAAGATCAAACCTACATATATTGTTTTTTAATACTGTGAAACAACTTTAAAAATGTTAGTATAGTCAAAGAAGATATGTAACTTCACATTGTTAACATATACATTTTATTTCAAATTCAATTCCAAGAAAAATTGGACAATTTAACAATTTTTTTGGAAAATTTTCACCATTACTCATAATTATAATGCTATTTTTAAAAATAAAATAAAATTATAATGCTATTTTTAAGAATAAAATACACTTTATTGGACCTTCTATAACTCCAACACAATTTATTCAAATAAATAACATTACAATTCGTAAAAGACTAAATAAAATCGAAGTCTTACAAAACTTAAAAAAACTCACCCACTCCCATATGATATGCTCATTGAACATATAATGCTTTGCTTTCACATCGGTAAATGGGATGCTCAAAAAATGTTTTTAAAGAAGTAATCAAGATAATGTTAAATTTACATAGACAATAATATTTTAATACTTTAAATGAGTTGAATTTAATTAAAAGAAAATGTTATTTAATATTTTTAATACTTTGCATAGTTGAACTTAATGAAAAGGAAAAATATTACCTATTAAAAATGAAAATAAAATACTACATTTATTATTAAAACATTTAAAAAAATTATAAATAAAAATATAAATTCAAGAATTTGAAATAATGATTTAAAAAACAGAGAAAAAAGATCCGTAAAATATGAAGTTACATAACGGAAAAATTCCCATGGAACTTCCATAATTTCGACGAAGGACGTACCGGGTGGGTGTTTATGCAATGAATAACGCGGGGTTGTATACTGTGTTGTGGGTTTAAGCTCTTCCTCAACTTTTTTAGATGAATTATGGATTGGTCTTATGGCCAGAATTTTTAGATGAATTAGATGGTGAGAAATAAATTATTTTTAAAAAATAATGGAGTTATTTTAAAAAAAATTTAAGTTTTCATAATTGTATAGAAGAATGATAAATTTTTTTTTTTTAATTAAATTAGATTTTTATTGTGGATTTTTCAAATATTTTTTTCATTTTACTTCTAATTATATCACTATTTTGAGAAGAATCAATTTTTTTTGAGGTGTAAACCTTTCTTAGAGTGTGAAAATTTGAGAAAATATTTGCATCTAAATGAATTAGATTGCTCAACATTGTTTTATGAAACAAAGTCTAAAGACAATTGAAATTTAAGTAAACCAAAGTTAATTGAAATTTTATTTAAGTACAATGTTAACTATAGTGTTAACAAAATGATTAACAGAGAATGGAAAGACTATTTTAGTCACTAAAAACAATTACAAGGTAGAATTTTTGGTTTCAAAAAATATATATTTTTTTACAAATATTTGTTGTTTTAATTATTTTATATGAATATGAAATTTGGAATTACAATATTTCTTAAAAAACTTAAAGAAAAATTCAACAAATCTAAAAACATTTTATAATCTATAATCTTAATATTAAAAGCAATACATCCTATCCAATCTTAATTTTTCAAATTAAAATTTATTGAAAATAATTAAGTGCATCATCTACAAATACAATATAATTAATATAAAAGAGAAAAAATGAAGTTCCACATACTAAGAGAGTTTATAATTGGGCTACATAAATATGAAAGAAATCATGATTTTTTATTATTTAAGTTGCATTTTAGAATCAGAAATAGATTCAACCCAAACCTATAAAACACATAGATTAAACAGAATTAACCACTCAAATCTAGATTTAAGATAAATATGACAAAAAAATATCACAAAAAAAATTTAAAACATAGAACATTCAAATCTAAATTTAATATAAATATAACAAGAAAATATCACAGAGAAAATCAAAACATAGAACATTTAAACTATACTAATTGAAATAGAAAATCAGTTCCAAAGAGATGAACAAAGTAAATTTAATGAAAAAACTATACTCCTATCAAATATATAATTTAACACATATATATAAAACACTATAAAATATATAATTTAACAGATATATAAAAACAAAATGTTTAAATCAATAAATTAATTCCCCACCAATACTCAAGTGACCAAAGTTGATTTTTGGGGATGCTGATTATTGAAAAAGCTTGAGCTAACCGAAGTCCTCCGGAGAATCGAGAATGAATCCGATGCTTCAGAACGTAACGTTTCATCGTTTAGAATTGAAAAACATGTTGTAAAGTCCCGTCAGAATTTGTGAATCTTGGAAGCCTTAACGACAGGGTTGGCCCTAGCGATCGCCTCACGGCCAGCGACCTTGAAATCGAAGGAGCAGCTGTGTTTCTCGGCATATCGATGGATGCCACAGAAAGTATTTCCGCACCGACATTTAAAGCCGGTTAGGCCGACTCGTTTCTTGCAGGAGAAGCACAGGTTAGGGTTTTCGGCAGGAGGCTGCGGAGAGGAAGAAGAAGATGAAGATGAACACGTAGCCGCCAGCTGGATTGACGAGGC
>ML778464.1:0-18773 GCA_009831015.1 Picea engelmannii
GAAATGAAATATCGGTATCTCAAAAAATATACAGTGAAAAAATTTGAAAAAAATATATTCATAATCCTTAAACTGTTATTTTCAAAAGGGTATATTTAGATTTTAGTTTTACGTAAAAATTAAGATAGATACGAGGTGTAGAACAACATGTATTTAAACTCTGCAACGTTTTCAGCTTGGTCAACTTCAAGAAATTCTAGAAATTATAATATTCATCCGTTAAATTCAAAATAATAGTCATAATAAAATAGAGTCTTTGTAGATTGTTGCAGTATATTTTTTTTCTTCAAAACATAATTTTAATAATATATACATTGTTGTAGAAATAAGTAACTCATTATCATTCATTTCATGTTTAAGAAACATACTGTTAAACAATTGTCAAATTGTCATATCAAATCGTGATAAAAAAAAATTGAAAAATAGTCATTGGAAAGATAACACAATTCTTCACAAGTTTTGTTTTTACTGTAAAGTGAAATTCTAAATAAAAAAAATACTTTTATATGTCGAAAGTTGAATAACTTGTGAAAATACAGTTTTTTTTCTCATAAAACAAGCAAAAGTGTAACCCACCTTCATGATTTCACCCAGCAACATTATACTTGGGTGAGTGTTTACTGCCATGGCTAAGCAATAAACAATCATCAGTATCTTTATCTATAGCTAAGGCAGAGTATATTGTAGGAGCATCATGATGTACAAAGGTTATTTGGATGAAACAAACTATGACAGATATATAGGTTGAGTATGATGAGCCCATTCCAATCTATTGTGATAATACAAGCACCATCAATATCTCAAAGAACCCCGTAATGCACTCCAAATGAAGCACATTCCAATCAAGTATCACTTTCTACGAGAGTAGGTTGCAAAAAAGAACATCATAGTTGAGTATGTAGGCACAAAAGAACAAGTGGAAAACATCTTTACAAAACCACTTCCATGGGAAGCCTTTGAATATATTCGCCAGAGACTAGGAGTAATTTCTACTCCAAAATGAATACTTTTGAATGCTTATCTTATATGTCTTAGATGTACACGAAGAAGAACCATAAATAGGACAAAGGGGGGGAGATTTATCATATGCAAAAGGTAAATTCTTGGAGAGAGAGCATAGAGGCATGTTTCCAGGGGGAGTGATTGTCATAAGGGAAGAATAAGCAATATGATTTCAGAGTGATACCCTTTATCAATGGGGGAGATATTATTCATATGAAGAGAAAGAGAGTAATCAGAGGATTATAAACACAAAGAAAAATCAAAGGCACATAGACAGGGGGAGAAACCCCAAGGATAGTTTAGTTAGGGGGAGCATCCCCAAAGGGAAATACCCTTTTCCATTTATGTCAAAGGGGGAGAGATAGAAACATTGATAAAGAGAATAAGCATGAATGTTATCATCACTAAGTCTTTCCATCAATTTTGTTGTTGCCATCAATGCCAAAGGGGGATATTGTTAGATAGTTGTCTTAGGTTGATGGATAGTTGGTACGGATTATTGGTTTTCATTGATTTCAAATATTGGAGAGTGATATTGTAGATTGATGTCAACCCTTAGTGATTGATGTCAACCCTTGGAGAAAGTACAATAGCGAATTTCAGTAGCACAAATGTTTGGGTAATGGACCCAAGTTTGTTTGATGTAAATATGACTCATTATTGTCTTGTCATGGTTGATAATAAGTACAAATGGATGAAATCCAAAGTGGTCCCCTTATGGTGAAAGCCCTCATGGGAAGACACTTTGCGTATTGAGTTATCCTAGAAGTATGGTTAGAGAACCCATGCTTATTTGTGGAATAATGAGATGAAGGTCAGTGAATTTTTCAATCAAACTATCCTACATGGATAGTTCTTGTCATGCCATTTTCGATGGTATGTGTAATGTCACATAACTCCTCATGGTTAGAGAGTTATGGCCATGAGAAGTTGGAGAACCTAGGTTTGGGTAATGGACCCAAGTTTGTTTGATGGATAATGGTATGAGTTTTGATATATTTTCAGGTCATACTATTCTAAATGGATATTACATGTCATTCTATCTCTGGTGGTATGTGTAATGTCACATAACTCCTCACAATTTGATACTTATGCATTACGAAGTTGAAGGACCCTCATATGTCATCTAGAAGCCCCAAAAGGTCAAAGTAGTCAAAATGATTTAAGAGATTTTAAAAGGTAAATAATAAAGTGAAGTGATGAGTGTATTATAATTCAAAGTGAATACAAAATAAATTATTTCAATAATAAATTTAATGGAGAAATTAGAAGTGGGTTAACCCTAAAATAAGGAAAGTGGGCAAAGTGACCTAGAAGATGTTTTTAAGGAAGCTACCTGGAGAGTATAAATAAGAGGCAAGGCTCTCTCATTTTACATCACAGTTGAGAATATTGAATATATATATGTTTCTAAGCTAAACAAAGGATATCTAAGCCGAATTTCTAAGGGAAGGTGAATAAAAGAAGGCTGGAATTCAAGGAAGGGTAAATTATTTTGATGATGGTTTCTAAGGTATGTTATTTACAAGTCATCTCACCATTTTCTCAATACCTTTTTCTCTAGAATGATTTAGAACGTGAAATTCTATTCCATTGAGGACACATATCCAAGTATCTATGGTAAAAAATTCATCTTGTGGGTCATTTTATTTTTGGATTTACACTCCGTGGAAAATAGGGTTTGTGGCTAGTCCTGAAACTAGTCAAAAACAGGTGTTTCAGGTAAAAAACTCATAACTTCTTCGTAACAGATCCAAATTCAGTAAGACCAAATGTGTTGGTTAGAGTACAATATTTTTTATGTTGTGTAATAGTTTCAAATTGATTCAAAAAATATGTCATACAGGGCATGCTCTACAAGGTCGATCTCCAGAATAAGCCATAATTCAGCAAGGTATGTCATTTTTTCTATAACTCATTTTATGAGAGGTTCCAAGTAGTGCACCTGCAGGAATTGTATAAAAAAAATCAGAGAACATCGTGTATCAATTTCATATATTTATTCATTACAGGTACAAAGTTATGATTATTTAAAGTTAGGGTTGTTGACTAATCCAAAACTAGTCATGTCAGACTAAAGAAAAGTTTGATGAAAATGTTAATCTCTTGTTGTTAAAGTTAAGGAAGGCTTGCAGGAATGTGATCATATACACCAGGTCTATTACAGAGTTAAAAATCAGATTTGGATGATGAAATTGATGAGGGAATTTGGTTGAAGTACATGTCGGGTACATGGTTGAGACAAGTAGTTGATGAGTTGGCACATACATGAGGTGTATAGTTGATGATGTTGGTACATATTGATGAGTCATAGTTGATGAGTAGTTTATACATGATTGGTACATACTTGGTACATGGTTGGAGGCACTTTTTAGTAGTATTGTTGACACATGGTTTATGGATGATGTAGAATACTTGTATTATTAGAAGCACATATTGATCTTGGTGATGATTATGAGTTGTTGTGTTATACTTGGTTGATGCACATCTTTGAGAGTTGTCTTCGTGATTGATCTTGGTGAGTAGATATGATTTTGTTGATAAAATTGATGAGACGGGTTGTTGTGATAGGTTGTTTGACAAGTTGTTGTGACAGGTTGTTGTGACATGAAAATTGTACAGGTTTGGTGCATGGTTGATGCACTTGTTCATGGTACAGATTGAGGTACAGGTTGGTGCATGGTTGATGCACTTGTTTATGGTACAGGTTGATTATAGGTTGGTTGGTACAGGTTGGTTCATGGTTGATGCACTTGTTTATGATACATGTTGATTATAGGTTGAGGTACAGGTTGATTCATGGTTGATGCATGGTTCAAGTTATTGGTACAGGTTGTTTGGTACAAGTTTACACTAGTATATCTCACAGTGATAGTGTGACATTGGTTCCATCATTCTAATTATACGTCAGGGCGGTTGGATGGGGAAAGGAAAGGTGGTTGTATCCACCTTTTAGTTGTATCCAGAGAACATAAGGGGGTTGTATCCTCCTTCTGGTTGTAGCTAGATAATTGGGGAGTTGGAGCTTCCCTCAAGTTGTAGCCTGAGAAACTAGGGTGTTGGAGCCTCCTTCCAGTTGTAGTTGGAAAACAAAGGAAGTTGGTGCTTCCAATGAATGTAATTCTTCAAGACATATAAGAAAAAGAATTTTGTGGTTTTCTCCCTCTTTGGGTTTCCACATAAAACCTGGTGTACTGTGTATGTGTATGTTTGTTCATTGCTTATTTAATCTGCATTTATTGGATGATAATGCTATATTGATATAACACGTGGATTATGTGGTTAAAAAGGATTAAATTACTCTATTACTGATTCAACCCCCCTCTCAGTAATCTAACATACATCATCTTCTTCTTCAATATCATCTTCTTCATCTATAGTATACTTTACTAGCCTTCCTCTTGGATCATACCTAACAACAAATGACCAATCCCTTATTGGAGCATAACCCTAACTTACATTAGTTTATACCTATCTTAGACTCCTAGATCTTGGTTAATACATTCATTTACACTTTATTTCACCTAATTTGGCCACATAGAGAAGAAGGGCGCCTCATCCCTAGATTTTAGGCAAAACTGCTAATTTTAGATCGAGACTCAACTCCCGGTTCTTGATTTTCTTGATTTATTCTTGATTTTCTTGATTTATTCATGATTTATTCCAACTCCCCCATGAAAAAATGCATCTATTATTAGGTAATTTGCACCTCCTCTTTGAGTGAGAGATTTATTCCTTAATTAATGATTTTTACCATTACTATTATTAGTAACTACTATTTCAGGCCAGTTAAGTGAGTTGGAACTGCTTCTCTTGTCAGTTAAGTGAGATTAAGTGAGATAATGCGCATCACTTAACTCTTGTGGACATTAATGAGTGTGTGACATGTATCTTTAGTTGTCTAGGTCGAACTATGTGGTCTCCCTTAGCTTATGACACCTATTTTAGCTATTTCTAGCTTCTTTTTACTAGAATTTCTATGTTGGAAATTCTATATATTCACCTCCTCTCTTCTTTTTGAGGATGGTTGCTCATGTATATTCATTTTTTATTAATATAATTCTTTGATTTATGGAGAAAAAACTTTCTCTCATCTCTTGAATATCAACAAATTGTTTGTGTTCAATTTAACTAGAATTCTAGATCTATCGGGGTTTCTGCAGGAATTCTACATGGTATCAGAGCCAGATTAAATCTAGTGGATTGTACACGGTTTTATTTGTAGGTATAGATCATCAAGAGGTGAAACAATTAGAAATGAATCATCTCTCTCATCCCACAAAACTCATTCTAAATCCTTTCAATTACTTTGAATGGAAGACAGAGATCTCTCTGCTCCTCCGAAGCAAAGGGATTTACCAAGTAACAATGGGAACGAAGAAAGAACCGACTGTTGTAGGGGAGAAGACAAAGTATTTAAATAAATTAGATGAATCAATTGGTCTGATATGCCTATAAATTTTCAGAGATCTCCTCTTTCATGTTAGTAGAGCCACTACTCCCGATGTGGTCGGGACCACATTGGAAGGACTATTCGGCAAGCAGGATGCAATGAGAGTGCATCAATTGGAGAATGAACTCATATCCCTAAGTCCAATTAATTTCAGCAACCTGCAAGAATTCTTCACCAATTTCAAATCCCTACTCATTGAACTTAATGCATGTGGATCCACGAAAGAGGAAGAACAACTCATCCTTTCAATTCTCTCAAAATTAGGCCCTGAATATTCCGTATTTGTGTCATCTTTTCAAGCATCTAAATTGACTCAGGAAAAATGGAAAATTCCTCCATTGAATGATTTCATTGCAGCATTGACTCAAGAGAAAGATAAGTTAGTCAAAATGGGTGCCATCAAGCGGTCCAAGAACCAAGAACTTGCGGCTAATAATGCTCCAAAGAGCAGTGGAAAAGACAAGAAAAAAGGAATGGGTAAATTTCCTGAATCGAAGAAGGAGAGATCCGCACAATCTTCAGATAACTCTTCTAAGACTAAGGGTAAGAAGAATAAGGAAATAACAATTTTCAGATACTTTTCCAAAGGTTTTCATCCCGAAGAAAATTGCATGAGGAAGACTATCGATGAGATGGCTAAGCAATTGCAGCAACACAATCTCACGGTGCCCGAAAATGAAAAGAAGAAAGATGATAACAGAACAGGAGGGAGAGCACGAGATGGTCATGATTTAATGGCTGTCAAATCCACTCCATCATCTTGGATCCTTGATTCAGGTGTATTGAACCATATGGCTGCATCAAAAGATGAATTTTCCTCCATCAAAGAAAGCACCAGATCCCCAATTTACTTAGGAGATGCCACATCCGCAAAGGTGTGCAGAGAAGGAATTGTTGATCTTGAAGGGAGATGATTCACAAATGTGCTTCATGTTCCCTCTCTATATGAAAATATTCTCTCAATATATCATATCACTCATTCCAGCTATGGAAGGAAGGTGGAGTTCACTCCAGATTCTGCAGTGATTACCAACATTTCCACAGGCTCACAGCGTGCACATGGAATTGCAGATCACAACTCTCGTTTGTATTTCTTCTCCCACTTTATTCCTAAATCTATTATCACTGTATTTCTGTCACAATCTAATGATATCAATAGGTTATGGCATGAAATATTTGGCCATCTAAACTATAAGTACTTGCATCAACTCAGCAAGGAAAACATGCTAGAAAGATTGCCAGCTATTAAATTCACAAGCGGTGTATGTCAAGGATGCATTCTTGGCAAGCATCCAGAGAAAAAGTTTGACAAAGGGAAGGCACAGAGAACTTATTCACCTCTTGGGCTGATTCACAGTGACATTACGGGCCCATCCCCGCAGCCTTCAATCAGTAAGGCTTGATATTTACTCACCTTCATAGATGATTTCTCTCGCTTTACTTGGGTATTTTTTTTGAAATTAAAATCGAAAGTATTTGAATGCCTTATAGAATTTAAAGCACTTGCTGAGAATGAGTCTAGGTGTAAGATTAAGATAATATGTACTGATAACGAGAGGGAGTATGTCAACAAATATGTGAAAAAACTTTGTATTGATGCAGGTATACAAATACAACACATAGTGCCATATACACCACAACAGAACGGTGTTGTGGAGAGGAAAAACTGGTCCTTAAAAGAGATGGAAAATTGTATGATACAATCGAAATCATTAGCTCCCAAGCTATGGGCTGAAGCTATTAATTGTGAAGCATACATTCAGAACCAAGTTCCTCACAAATCACTCAAAGAACCACTCGTTTTGAATGTTGGACCGGTAAGAAACCGAAAGTGTTGCACTTTCATATTTTTGGTTCACGAGCATGGGCTCACATTCTGACAGATAAGAGGAAGGCTTTGGAGCCTAAAAGTGTTTAATGCATATTTGTTGGATATCCTAAAGGTGTCAAAGGATATATATTTCTAGACTCTCACACTGAAAAGTTCATTCTAGCTCGAAGTGTGAAGTTTGAAGAAGAATCACTGCATGATTTTTCAGAAGACCCTGTCGAGGAACTGCTTGTTGTCACTGATGAGGAGGAGTCAGAAAATTCTTCGAGCACTTCAGAACAGACATCATAGAATCTTTTCAAGTCTGACATAGAGGATGAGGATTAGGTCATGGCTTCTCTAAATCAGTTGCCAACTTGGGTAGAGAAAACCTTGCAAGATGCGGGTGAACTAGTCGGTGACCCTGCAGATACAAGAAGGACTAGATCATAGTTTTTTGGGGCTCCTCAAGCCCTGGCTACCACAGAACCTTTGTTGCCCATAAATTTCTATATGTCACTTGGTTCATATCCAAATTCACACTCTGAGGCTGTTGGAAACTCACTTTGGGAGGCTTCCATGGATGAAGAGTACTCTTCTCTTATGGAAAACAACACATGGGACTTGGTTCCACTTCCGAAAGGAAGAAAGATTGTTCAATGCCAATGGATATATCGAACAAAGATTGTTGTAGATGGTGAGATCAGAAAGTACAAATTTCAACTGGTCACAAAATGATACTCAAAGGTACATGGCATAGACTACACAGAGACATTTGCACCTGATGCAAAAATGGACTCCATTCGACTAGTTTTGGCCATTGCCGCTTCTCGCAGATGGGAAGTTCACCACATGGATGTGAAGAGTGAATTTATTCATGAAGATATCAAGGAGAATATCTATATGGAGAAGCCACATGGATAAATTTATAACTCTTCCCTCGTTTTCAGATTAAATAAATCTTTGTATGGCCTAAAACAGGCTCCCAGAGCCTAGTATGCAAAGATGGATTCTTTCATGCTTTCCATTGGATTCATTCGATGAAAATCTGATCCGAATGTTTATTTTCTGAAACATGATGATTCCCTTTTTATGATATTACTTTATGTAGATGACTTACTGATGAAAGGGAACCTTACTTTAGTTATTGATTCGACAAAATCAACATTGCAATATCAATTTTCCATGTAGATTTGGGACTGTTGCACTACTTTCTTGGTCTTGAAGTTTCTCAGTCTACTTCAGGGATCAAGATGGCATAGTCTAAGTATGGATTATATCTACTTGTTCTCTTTCATATGATAGAATGTAAGCCAACAACATGTCCCTTTCTTTCGGGGGTCAGATTTGAGGATGCGGGTACTACACCTTTGGTGGACAATACACTATATCAGCAGTTGGTTGGGAGTTTGTTGTATCTTACTCACACCCGACCTAATATCTCTTTTGCAGTAGGAGTTTGTTCCAGATATATGTAGGAGCCTCATGAGATTCACTGGAAATCTGCAAAGAGAATCCTTATATATGTGAAGGGTACTCCCAGTTTTGGTATCTTTTATGTTGCATATTTCCCACTTTCACTGATTGGGTACACAGATTCTGATTGGGATGGCGATGGTACAGACCGCAAGTCCACCTCTGGTTATGTTTTCATCTTTGGTTCAGGGCCATTCTATTGATATAGCAAGAAGCAATCCATGATTGATTTTTCTATAGTAGAGGCAGAGTATAGAGGTGTAGTGAATGTAGCTACACAGGTTGTTTGGTTGCAGGGGCTTCTCTTTGAGTTTGGTATTCAATATCCACTTTCGACTGTCATATTTTGTGACAGTCAGGGGTCCATTCAGATATCGATTGATCCAGTTCATAGGCAGAGGACCAAGCACATCGAGATTCACATGTATTACATTCATGAACTGATCCATGATAGAGTCATTTCATTGCAGTACTGCCCCATAGAGCAGCAGGTTGCAGACATCTTCACCAAGTCCTTCACTGAAAATAAATTTTCATAACTGAGAGCTATGCTTGGAGTGGTGGAGACAATTGAGTAGGTCACTTTTGGCCACTCAACATTTTTTTTCCTCCTTTGGGGGGGAGGGGGGGGCGGGGTTTCCCACGAGTTTTTCCCTCTTTCCTCTTTTCATGAGGAATTCTTTTATGTAATGAGTACCTAAAATGGCCAAGTTATCGGGACTCAAATTTTTTGTCATTACAGTTAGGATTAAGGGAGGGTGTTGGAGCATAACCCTAACTTACATTAGTTTATACCTAGCTTAGACTCCTAGATCTTGGTTAATACATTCATTTACACTTTATTTCACCTAATTTTGCCACATAGAGAAGAAGGGTGCCTCATCCCTAGATTTTAGGGAAAACTGCTAATTTTAGGTCAAGACTCAACTTCCGGTTCTTGATTTTCTCGATTTATTCTTGATTTTCTTGATTTATTCATGATTTATTCCAAATCCCCCATGAAAAAACTCATCTATTATTAGGGAATGCACACCTCGTATTTGAGTGAGAGATTTATTCCTTAATTAATGATTTTTGCCATTACTATTATTAGTAACTATTATTTCGGGCCAGTTAAGTGAGTTGGAACTGCTTCTCTTGTCAGTTAAGTGAGATTAAGTGAGATAATGTGCATCAATTAACTCTTGTGGACATTAATGAGCATGTGACATGTATCTATTGTGGTCTAGGTCGAACTATGTGGTCTCCCTTAGCTTATGACACCTATTTTAGCTATTTCTAGCTTTTTTGGACTATAATTTCTATGTTGGAAATTCTATATATTCACCTCCTCTCTTCTTTTTGAGGATGGTTGCTCATGTATATTCATTTTTTATTAATATAATTCTCTGATTTATGGAGAAAAAACTTTCTCTCATCTCTTGAATATCAACAAATTGTTTGTGTTCAATTTAACTAGAATTCTAGATCTATCGGGGTTTTTGCAGGAATTCTACATCCCTCTTTCCTAGATCCTTTGAGTAAAAGACTTGTTCACATTGACTTGGGAAAACATAGAGGTCATTTTATTTTGCAAAAATTGTTGTTTTAATCATTGTAAATCCATTTTCATGTTGAATAATGGTTCTTTCCTCATCATGTTCATGCATTCGTAACCTATACCATTTGACATTGAAAAAAACTAAATTGAAGGATCTAAAGTCACACTCAATTATATCATTCAAAAACCCATAGTATCAGTTATCACATAGAATTGTAGGGTTAAAGAATCATGACACAGAAGATCTTATTTTTTTCATAGGTTAAATTCACAGGGATTATGTTATACCATCAACTAAAAACCTCCTCGAAGTGTGCAAGCTATATTTGAGTTGGCGTTGTGAACTGGCACTGTGAACTGGTGCTGCAAACTAGTTAAGGAAGAGGGTTGTAGGTTGGATAGGTTGCAGGCATCCTGGTGCAAATTCAAAATTACCAACATCAAACTCATAGCCATCAGGTACTCCATGAGATTTTTTTTCTTGTTTGGAGGTCAGGAAATGGGTTGGCTACATTATTTTCCTTTGGCGCTACAAACTGGCTCAGGCATTGTGAATTGAGACATGCACTACACAATGAGCTACGGAATGTTCTGTAGCAAATTTGTTTACAGTTTTGATCATAAATCCAAACTAGTGATGTGGGTTTCTCTAAAATGTGTTTTGGAGGAATATGATATCCTTGTTGACTTGCTGACCAAATTTCATCCTGACCCAGTTTGGCATTCGAGAGAAATAATTAAAACACCAGTGCGCTATGGAATGTGATGTAAACTCTCTATTTTTCATAGCCGATTGAATATTCTCCTTGTTGGGAGGTTGCCACCTATCAAGGAAGGTTCAAATAGTCTCCTAAGAGTTTTTTGGACATGAGGGACATGTGTTCCAACTCCAGATCAATTAGGATGACCTGTTTCAAAAGGCATTTATCATCATAGACAAAATCCAAAAAAAATAGGAATTTGTTAGGCTTTTGTTGGAATATTTTGTAACAAGACTCCTCAATGGAGGAAGATGCTATGTAAGTCCTTGGTTTCGACCTCCTTAGGGTATATAGAGACTATTCACTATAAATGAAATGGTTTTTGATGAGAAAAAGGTTGGATTCATGAGCCAAGAAAGGAGAGAGATGGAGGAGAAGTTTATTTTCTCATTTGTAAGCCTAAGGGCTTGTTTGTAATGACATTTTCTGCCATTAAAGATTCATGAGAGATATTATCAGATTGTCTTATTTGTTTTCCCACTTTCTTGATATCTTCTTTCTTGAACATATTGCAAGTTTTGAGGATCATAGTTTCCATTGATTGATGGATTCATGAACAACAAAGGATCTGTTGTACCCTTCCCATTAAAACATTGTTCATTGTTTAAGAAAATCTTTATCTATAGAAGAAAGGATCTTTGTATAATGGATGTTCTTCCTTTTTTAATATTCACCATGGTTCTACTCATCATTATATATCTCTTTGTCTAATATATAGTTTGATTTCCTTTGATCTGTAGGATGTTATGACTCCATGCCCAATGTAATTCCTTTGCAAACATTTTGTTTCCCTCTCCCTTTCTTTCCTAGTCTTGTTGATCCACCTACTCAAACCATTTAATCCATTTATATTCTGATGGGTACTGGGCTTGCACTTGCAGTAGACTAAGTGTGACTCTTATTTCTAGCATTTTTGGCATCATTGTCAGTGACGGAAGTGAAGAAATATTCCCTGGGATAACGATAATGATCAGATCGATATCTTGATGGTAGACAAGAGAAGGACACTAGCTTGACTGAAATATTCTACCTAGCGACTCCAACTTCATCATAGATGAATCTATGGGCGGCTCCACTTGTTTGAAATGGAAAATATTCTTTCTCAGAGGTATGCATTTTGTGATTTCTCAAATATATCTGGTTTTCAAAACCCCGTGCCTCAAAGAAGTGAATGGAAAGACTTACTTCCTAGGTTTAGAGGGGAAAATTGGGAAATTCCAGCTGAGTTTTTACTAGATTTTCACAAGTGCATAATTAAGATGAAAATTATACATGAAGATGTTCTCATCAAATTGTTTATATACTCTTTAGATGGAGCAGCTCGTGATTGGTGTAGATCACTCCCAAATTCTTGTATTACTTCACTAAGACATTTTCATCTTGTATTTCATTTGTTTTGCAAAGAGAAACTTGCAGCTGATTTGCTTTATCAAGAATGTTTTTATGAATTCGATTTGTTGATTAAAGGATCAAATAGTCTTAAAGAGTATGTTGCAGTACAAGAAAATTTTCATTCTGATCAAGAGGTTGATGATCTTCAAAGTTATAGTGAGGATGTAAGTACTTTTGACATTGTATCAAATGTATCTATTGTTTTAAGTTGTCATGAAAATCAAATTGTTTCCTTTGAGTATTCAAATGATAAAGAGCACATCTTTACTAAAGCACATATAGATATTATTAGAAGCCAACCAGTATACGATAATGAAGAATATAGGGAAGAATTGCAACCATAGTGTGAATTCTCTTTATCATGTATTGATGAGCAGAAAACTCGACGGATCAACGAGGAAATGTCTATCATTTCTGTACCTGTACTTGCAAGAAACATCAAACAACATATGAGTGGTTGTAAAGTATACCAGGACCATCATTTTATTGATGAATCAACCTTTAGAGAGGAGAAAGATGGTTTTCTTAACCAACTAAAAATGTCTTTTGATAAGTTTCATGATCCTGTAGATTTTTACATAGAGTAATATTTTTCAAAGGTTTCTTATGATCCAATTAATGGTATGATTTCAGATCATAGTTGTAAGTATCCATTTCTTACTAACCTCTTGTTGCAAGCTTCATATCACTTGAAAATAATTTCGAACCATTGCATGGAAGGCATTATTTCCATCAGTTCGATACTCACATGGCTGCATTAGAAGTATGAATTCAATTAAGCAAAGAAGCTCAACTAGATAGATTAATGTAGGTTGACATACATAAATAAACTCACTCCATGAGCATGTGATTTTTGGTTTGAATTTGTCTACAGTGTGAGTTCAATTTGTAGCTTATGATAGTTTTTTTATTTTTCAATACGGGGTAGAGATGTTTTTAGGAATACAGTATGCATAGATGGAATGGATCAGGCACTGAACTACATGTTCTTGGCAGCTCATAGGAAGCATGTCATCCCTTGTGGAGCTAGATGTTATCACATAGAATTGTAGGGTTAAAGAATCATGACACATCAGATTTTGTTGTTTTCAGAGCTTGTATTTTAAACAAATTCTTAGGGATTATGTCATACCATCAACTAACAGCCTCCTCAAAGTGTGAAATCTATATTTGAGTTGGCGCTGCAAACTAGTTAAGGAAGAGGGCTGTAGGTTGGATAGGTTGTAGGTGTCCTAGTGGAAATTCGAAATTACTAGCATCAACCTCATAGCCATCACGTACTCCTTGAGATTTTTTGTCCTGTTTGGAGGTCAGGAAAGGGGTTGGATACTTTATTTTCCTTTGGTGTTGTGAACTGGCTCAGGCGCTACGAATTGATAGGTGCTACAAAATGCGCTATGAAATTTCCTATAGCAATTGTCATTACAGTTTTGATCATAATCCAAATTGGTGATGTGGATTTCTCTGAATTTTTTTGTGGAGGAAGATGATATCCTTGTTGAATTTCTGACTAAATTTCATCCTAAGCCAGTATGGAATTTGAGAGAAAAAATTAAAACACGAGTGCATTGCGGAATGTCCTGCAAACTCTCTATTTTGCATAGCGGATTGGATATTCACCTTGTTATGCGGTTTCCACCTGTCAAGGAAGGATAAAATCATCTCCTACGAGTTTTTTGGACATGCGGGACATGTGCTCCATCTCCATATCAATCAAGATGACCTGTTTCAAAAGGAAATTATTGTCATAGACAAAATCCCCCAAAAATAGGAATTTGTTAGGCTTTTGTTGGAATCTTTTGTAACAAGAATCCTAAATGGAGGAGGATCCTATGTAACTCCTTGGTTTCGACATCCTTAGGGTAGATACAAATTATTCACTATAAATGAAAGGGATTTTATGAGAAAAGGGTTGGATTCATGAGCCAAGAGAGGAGAGATATCAGGGAGCAGTTTTAGTTGCGCATTTGTAAGCCTGAGGGTCCGTTCGTAATGACATTTTCTGCCACTAAAGATTCATGAGAGATGTTATCAGACTATCTTCATTGTTTTCGCACTTCTTTGTTATCTTATTTCTTGAACATATTTCAATTTTTGAGGATAATAGTTGTTGTTGATTGATGGATTCATGAACAATGGAGGATTTGTTGTAGCTTTCCCATTAAATCATTGTTCAATGTTTAAGAAAATCTTTATCTATTGCAGGAAGGATCTCTGTATAATGGATTTTCTTCCTTTTGTCATATTCTCCATGCTTCTACTCATCATTATATATCTCTTTGTCTGATATACAATTTGATTTCCTTTGATCTGTAGGATGTTATGAATCCATTCCCAATGGAATGTATCTGTAGACATTTTGTTGCCTCTCCCTTTATTTTCTAGTCTTGCTTATCCACCTACTCAAACCATTTAATCCATTTATATTCTGATGGGTACTAGGCTTGGACTTACAACAGTCTAAGTGTGACTCTTAGTGCTAACATTTTTGGGGCCTTTGTTAGGGACAAAAGTGAAGAAATCTTCCCTTGAAGAATGACAATGATCAGATCCAACTCTTGATGGTAGACAAGAGAAGGACACCAATTTGTCTGCAATATTCTATCTGGCGACTCTAACTTCATCATAGATGAAACTATGGGTGAATCCATTGGTTTGAAATTGAAAATATTCTTTCTCAGAGGTATGTATTTTGTGATTTCTCAAATATATCTGGTTTTCCAAACCACGTGAATGGGAAGGCTTCCTTCCTAGGTTTAGAGGGGAAAATTGGGAAATGCCAGCTGAGTTTTTGCTAGATTTTCACGAGTGCGTACTTAAGATGAAAATTATACATGAAGAGGTTCTCATCAAATTGTTTGTATACTCTTTAGATCAATCAACTCATGATTGTTGTATATCACTCCCGATTGCTTGTATTACTTCACTAAGACATTTTCATCCTTCATTTTGCTTGTTTTGCAAGGATAAATTTGCAGTTGATTTCCTTTATGAAGAATGTTGTTATGAATTCAGTTTGTTGAGTAAAGGATCAAATAGACTTAAAGAGTATGTTGCAGTAGAAGACACTTTTCATTATGATCAAGAGGTTGATGATATTCAAAGTGATAGCTAGGATGTAGATACTTTTGACATTGTATCAAATGTATCTATTGTTTTAAGTTGTCATGAAAATCAAATTGTTTCCTTTGAGTATTCAAATGATAAAAAGTAGATCTTTACTAAATCACATATAAATCTTATTAGCATCCAACTAGTATATGATAATAAATAAGATAGGGAAGAATTGCAGCAACAATTGGAATTCTCTTTATCAACTATTGATGAGCAGAAAACTCCATGGATCAGTGAGGAAATGTCTATGATTTCTATACCTACACTTGCAAGAAACATCAAACAACATATGAGTAGTTGTAAAGTATATCAGGACCATTGTTTTATTGATGAATCTGCCTTCAAAGAGGAGCAAGATGGTTTTTTTAACCGACTAGAAATGTCTTTTCATAATTTTCATGATCCTATGGATTTTTACATAGAGTTATATTTTTCAAAGGTTTCTTATGATCCAGTTGTTGGCATGATTTCAGATCATAGTTGTAAGTATCCATTTCTTACGAACTTCTTCCTGCAAGCTTCATATCACTTGAAAATTATTTTAAACCATCACATGGAAGGAGTTATTTTCATCAGTTCAATACTCACATGGTTGCATTGGAAGTATGACTTCAATTAAGAAAATAAGCTCAGTTAGATAGATTAATGTAGGTTGATGTACATAAATAAGCTCACTCCATGAGCATGTGATTTTCAGTTTGAATTTTTCTACAGTGTGAGTTCAATTTTCAGCTTATGAAAGTATTTTTATTTTTCAATAAGGGGTAGAGATGTTTCTAGGAATACACTATGCAGAGATAGAATGGATAAGGCATTGAACTGCATGTTATTTTTAGTGCACAGGGAGCATGCCATCCCTTGTGGAGATGGATGTTATCACATAGAATTGTAGGGTTAAAGATTCATGACACATAAGGTCTTATTGTTTTCAGAGCTTGTGTTTTAAAAAAATTCTCAGGGATATGTCATACCATCAACTAATAGGCTCCTCAAAGTGTGCAAGCTATATTTAAGTTGGTGCTGTGAATTGAAGATGAAAACTAGTTAAGGAAGAGGGTTGTAGGTTGTATAGGTTGCAGACCTCTTGGTGCAAATTCAAAATTACCAGCATCAACCTCATAGCCATCAGGTACTCCATGAGATTTTTTTTCTTGTTTGTAGGTCAAGAAAGGGTTTGGATACTTTATTTTCCTTTGGTGCTATGAACTGGCTTAGGCGCTGCAAATTGATAGGCGCTACGGAATGTGCTACGAAATTTCTTGTAGCAATTGTTGTTACAGTTTTGATCATAAATCCAAAACAGTGATGTGGGTTTCTCTGAATTTGTTTGTGGAGGAATATGATATCCTTGTTGAATTTCTGACCAAATTTCAGCTTAACCCAGTTTGGCATTTGAGAGAAAACATTAAAACACTAGTGCATTGCATAATGTCCTGCAAACTCTCTATTTTGCATAGCAGATTGGATATTCACCTTGTTGGGAGGTTTCCAACTATCAAGGAAGGTTAAAATTGTCTCCTAAAAGTTTTTTGGACATGAGGGACATGTTCTCCATCTCCATATCAATCAGGATTACTTGTTTCAGAAGGCATTTATCATCATAGACAAAATCCCCCCAAAATAGGAATTTGTTAGGCTTTTGTTGGAATCTTTTGTAACAAGAATCCTAAATGGAGGAGGATTCTACGTAACTCCTTGGTTTCAACCTCCTTAGGGTATATAGATATTATTCACTATAAATGAAATGGTTTTTGATGATAAAAGGGTTGTATTCATGAGCCAAGAGAGGAGAGAGTTGGAGGAGCAATTTTAGTTGCTCATTTGTAAGCCCGAGGGTCTGTTCATAATGACATTTTTTGCCATTAAAGATTCATGAGAGATGTTATCAGATTGTCTTCTTTCTTTTCCCACTTCTTTGTTATCTTCTTGCTTGAACATATTACAGGGTTTTAGGATCATAACTCCCATTGATTCATGGATTCATGAACAATAGAGGATCTGTTGTAGCTTGCCCATTAAATCATTGTTCATTGTTTAAGAAAATCCTTATCTAGTGCATAAAGGATATCTATATATTGTATTTTATTCCTTTTTTCATATTCTCCATGCTTCTACTCATCATTATATATCTCTTTGTCCGATATACAATTTGATTTTCTTTGGTCTATAGGATGTTATGAATCCATGCCCAATGGAATGTATCTGTAGACATTTTGTTGCCCTCTCCCTTTATTTTCTAGTCATGTTGATCCACCTAGTCAAACCATTTAATCCATTTATATTATGATGGGTGCTACTCTTGGACTTACAACAGTCTGAGTGTGACTCTCAGTGCTAACATTTTTGGTGTCGTTTCCGGGGATGGAAGTGAAGAAATCTTCCCTGGGAGAATGACAATGATTAGATCCAACTCTTGATGGTAGACAAGAGAAGGACACCATCTCGATTGCGATATTCTACCTGGTGACTCCAGCTTCATCATAGATGATTCTATGGGTGAATCCACTCATTTGAAATGAACAAGATTCTTTCTCAGAGGTATGCATTTTGTGATTTCTCAAATATATTTGGTTTTCCAAACCATGTGCCTCAAAGAAGTGAATGGGAAGGCTTCCTTCCTAGGTGTAGAGGGGAAAATTGGTAAATGCCAGCTGAGTTTTTACAAGATTTTCACGAGTGCATACTTAAGCTGAAAATTATACATGAAGAGGTTCTCATCAATGTTTTTACATACTCTTCAGATCGATCAACTCGTGATTGGTGTATATCACTCCCAATTGCATGTATTACTTCACTAATACATTTTCATGTTGTATTTCATTTTTTTTGCAAAGAGAAATTTGCAGTTGATTTCCTTTATCAAGAATGTTGTTATGAATTTGATTTGCTGAGTAAAGGATCAAATAGTCTTAAAGAGTATGTTGTAGTAGAAGACACTTTTCATTATGATCAAGAGGTTGATGATATTCAAAGTGATAGCCAAGAAGTACATACTTTTGACATTGTATCAAATGTATCTATTGTTTTAAGTTGTCATGAAAATCAAATTGTTTCCTTTGAGTATTCAAATAATAAAGAGAAGATTTGTTAAGCCCTAATATTGGCTCATTACCCCTTAATTGGGGCATATTAGATTAGTAATGTTATTTTATTTATGTCGGATTTAGGCCATTAGTTGTAATTTAGATTAGTAATGTTATTTTATTTATGTCGGCTTTAGGCCAT
>ML778464.1:24224-42547 GCA_009831015.1 Picea engelmannii
ATCTTGTACTTGAACATTTAAGTGGGGTAAAAGGAGGTTGCCCCCTTGAAGAGGCTTATTATCTGAAATTATCTCTTTTTCAAGGCGTTGAGTACTTTTCCTGAGGTTTTTCTATGCTATATTGATGTTTGGTTCTTAACAAGATCTTTACTAAAGAACATATAAATCTTATTAGCATCCAACCTGTATATGATAATAAAAAGGATAGGGATGAATTGCAGCAACAATTGGAATTCTCTTTATCAAATATTGATGAGCAAAGAACTCCATGTATCAGTGAGGAAATGTCTATCATTTCTATACCTGCACTTGCAAGAAACATCAAACAACATATGAGTAGTTTTAAAGTATATCAGGACCATCATTTTATTGATATATCAACCTTCACAGAGGAGCAAGATGTTTTTCTTAACCAACTAGAAATGTCTTTTCATAATTTTCATGATCTTGTGGATTTTTACATAGAGTTATATTTTTCAAAGGATTCTTATGATACAGTTGTTGGTATTATTTCAGATCATAGTTGTAAGTATCCATTGCTTACTAACTTCTTCCTGCAAGCTTCATATCACTTGAAAATTATTTCGAACCATTGCATGCAAGGAGTTATTTTCATCAGTTCGATACTCACATGGTTGCATTGGAAGTATGACTTCAATTAAGAAAATAAGCTCAGTTAAATAGATTAGTGTAGGTTGATGTACATAAATAATCTCACTCCATGAGCATGTGATTTTCGGTTTGAATTTTTCTACAGTGTGAGTTCAGTTTGCATCTTATGACAATTTTTTTATTTTTCAATAAGGGGTAGAGATGTTTTTAGGAATACAATATGCAGAGATGGAATGGATAAGGCACTAAATGCATGTTATTTTCAGCGCACAAGGAGCATGTCATCCCTTGTGGAGCTAGATGTTATCACATAGAATTGTAGGGTTAAATAATCATGACACATAAGGTCTTATTGTTTTCAGAGCTTGTATTTTACAAACATTCTCAAGGATATGTCATACCATCAACTAACATCCTCCTCAAAGTGTGCAAGCTATATTTCAGTTGGCGCTGTGAATTAAAGATGCAAACTAGTTAAGGATGAGGGTTGTAGGTTGTATAGGTTGCAGGCCTATTGGTGCAAATTCAAAATTACCAACATCAACCTCATAGCCATCAGGTACTCCATGATATTTTTTGTCTAGTTTGTAGTTCAGGAAAGGGTTTGGATACTTTATTTTCCTTTGGTGTTGTAAACTGGCTCAAGCGCTACGAATTGAGACAGGTGCTACAGAATACGCTACAAAATTTCCTGTAGCAGTTGTTGTTACATTTTTGAACATAAATCCAAAATGGTGATGTGGGTTTCTCTAAAAAATTTTTTGGAGGAATATGATATCCTTGTTGACTTGTTGACCAAATTTTAGCTTGACTCAATTTGGAATTTGAGAGAAACAATTAAAATACCAGTGCACTATAGAATGTGCTGCAAACTCTCTATTTTGCATAGCGGGTTGGACATTCACCTTGTTGGGAGGTTTCCACCTGTCAAGGAAGGTTCAAATGGTCTCCTAGGAATTTTTTGGACATGAGGGACATGTGTTCCATCTCCATATCAATCAGGATGACCTATTTCAAAAGGCATTGATCGTCATAGACAAAATGCCAAAAAAATAGGATTTTGTTAGGATTTTGTTGGAATCTTTTGTAACAAGACTCCTAAATGGAGGAGGATCCTATGTAACTCCTTGGTTTCGACCTAATTAGGGTAGACATAGATTATTCACTATAAATTAAAGGGTTTTTGATGAGAAAATAATTGGATTCATGAGCCACGAGAGGAGAGAGCTAGAGGATCAGTTTTAGTTTCTCATTTGTAAGTATGAGGGCCTTTTTGTAATGACATTTTCTGCCATCAAAGATTCATGAGAGCTGTTATCAGATTGTCTTCTTTATTTTCCCAGTTATTTGTTATCTTATTGCTTGAACATAATGGAGGTTTTGAGGATAATAGTTTCCATTGATTGATGGATTCATGAACAACAGAGGATCTGTTGTAGCTTTCCCATTAAATCGTTATTCATTGTTTAAGAAAATATTTATCTATTGTAGAAAGGATCTCTATATAATGGATGTTATTCCTTTTTTCATATTCACCATGAATCTACTCATCATTATATATCTCTTTGTCTGATATACAGTTTGATTTCCTTTGATCTGTAGGATGTTATGACTCCATTCCAAATGGAATGCCTCTGCAGACATTTTGTTTCCCTCTCCCTTTATTTCGTAGTCTATCTGATCCACCTACTCAAATCATTTAATCCATTTATATTCTGATGGGTACTGGGCTTGCACTTACAAAAGTCTAAGTGTGACTCTCAGTGCTAACAATATCTATTTTGATGTTTGATGTCATCATTCATCATTCCCCTCTATAGAATCATTGTCGGAACTATATTGAAATTTGACATGGACCTTCCAATACACCCATCACAAATTTCTTCCATCGGACTCGCAGAGTGAGCAGTGGATGGGGCCAATGTTGAAATTTTTTCAATCTATTCTCGTATGCATCAAAATTTGACATGGTTAGACTAGATAGTTTCCTTGAAGGTATGGGAGGGTTTTTATACTTAAGGATGTTTGATGTCCACACATAATACTTAAGGAGGCTTTGATTATTGAATTACCAAGTCGAGTTGATGTCGCAAAATCTTCAATTCACCCACCACAAATTTCATGCATCGATCCCGCATAGTGAGCAGTGAATGGGGCCAACATTAAAATTTATTCAATATGTGCATGTATGATTTGGAATTTGACATGGTTAGACTAGACACATTCCTTGACGGTATGGGAGCATTTCAAGACTCAAGGATGTATGATGTCCCAACACAATCTTTGAGATCATCCACATTTGCATCAACGTTCATCATGTTCCACCTCTCATTGTCATCATTCGTCATTCCCTTCAATAGAATCGTTGTCGAAACTATCTTGAAATTTGTCATGGAACTTCCAATACACCCATCAAAAAATTATTCCACCGAACCCGCATAATACTTAATGATCTCATAACACCCATCATGATACTTAAGGATGTTTGATGTCCCCACACAATACTTAAGAAGGGTTTGATTATTGAATTACCAAGTCGAGTTGATGTCGCAGGATGTTCAATTCACCCACCACAAATGTCATGCACCAACCCTACATAGGGAGCAGTGAATGGGGCCAACATTGAAATTTATTCAATATGTGTCTGTACTCATCGAAACTTGACATGGTTAGACTAGACACATGCCTTGATGGTATGGGATGGTTTCAAGACTCAAGGATGTATGATGTCCCCACATAATCTTTGAGATCGTCCACATTTGCATCAACATTCATCATGTTTCACCTCTCATTGTCATCATTCATCATTCCCTTCTATAGAATCATTGTCAGAACTATCTTAAAATTTGACATGGAACTTCCCTTATATAGAATTGTTTTTGGAACTATCTTGAAATTTGTCATGGAACAGACTATCCATGTCAAATTTAAGTCCATGTCAAATGTGAACAGAGTATCTATGTCACATTTCGGTGCATAGAGAAACATTTTGAAAAAATTTCAACATTGGCCACATTCACAGGTCACTGTTTCCCATCATAAACTCTAGCCCTAGTACAATGGCTTTTAATAGTTGTTTCCTTTAAAATTCGACAGATCAAAAAATTAAAATGAAACGAAGATGAGATAAGACAGTATATAGAATGGGTTTGTGAGTGATCTTTGAGTTTAAATATGAATGAATGAACTTCTCTTGGTTTCGAAAATAATTTATTCTCTACTAAACAAGGCCAACCATGTGAAGGCGGAAGTTCATATGGCCCCTCTCCCCCCACCGCCCTCACATCGCTCTTAGTTCCCCAATACCAAATCTATAAAATAGAAAACAAACAAAAGCAACATAGTAATCATGCATAGAAACTTCCAAAACAAAAATGAAATAAAACTTTAAAACATGTAATTAACCCACATAAAAAATTATTTAAAGAGAATAATTCATACAAATTAAAATATCTAGTTACATACCTCGTCGACCAACACAACATTTGTATCATCCTTCTTCTGTATCTTCTTCTTGATCATCCAACTCAACATTTGTATCAGCGTCCAGTTCAGAGACAATGTTTAAAAGGTTTATGATAGCATCATCATCATCAATGTCATTTTCGAGCATATGTTCATCGATATCATCATCAAGAACTGCTGCATTGTCTCCTATGCCTGGTTCATCTTCTTCATCTTTTTCATATTTCAACCCATATTCTTCCTGCTCTATCTCTACATTGTCAAACAGTTGGCTTAGGTTGATGGATAGTTCGTATGGATTTTTGGTTGTCATTGATGTCAACTATTGGAGAGTGATATTGTAGATTGATGTCAACCCTTGGAGAAAGTACAATAGAGAATTTCAGTAGCACAAAGGTTTGGGTAATGGACCCAATTTTGTTTGATGTAAAGATGACTCATTATTTTATTGTCATGGTTCATAATAAGTACAAATGGATGAACTCCAAAGTGGTCCCCTTATGGTGAAATCCCTCATGAGAAGACACTTTGCGGATTGAGTTATCCTAGAAGTATGGTTAGAGAACCCATGCTTATTTGTGGAATAATAAGATGAAGGTCATTGAATTTTTTAGTGAAACTATCCTATATGAATATTGCTTGTCATGCCATTTCTGGTGGTATGTGTAACATCACATAACTCTCATGATTAGAGAGTTATGGCCATGAGAAGTTGGAGAACCTAGGTTTGGGTAGTGGACCCAAGTTTGTTTGATGGATAATGGTATGCGTTTTGATATATTTTCATGTAATACTATTCTATATGGATATTGCATGTCATTCCATTTCTGGTGGTATGTGGAATGCCAAATAACTCCTCATGGTTTGAGAGTTATGGCCTTAGGAAGTTGGAGGACCCTCATATGTCATCTAGAAGCCCCAAAAGGTCAAAGTAGTCAAAGTGATTTAAGAGATTTTAAAA
Organism: Picea engelmannii; assembly: GCA_009831015.1. Lineage (NCBI taxonomy): Eukaryota > Viridiplantae > Streptophyta > Pinopsida > Pinales > Pinaceae > Picea > Picea engelmannii. The sequence continues at coordinate 29,263 of ML778464.1, forward strand.
GGTAAATAATAAAGTGAAGTGATGATTTTATTATAATTAAAAGTGAATACAAAATAAATTATTTCAATAATAAATTTAATAGAGAAATTAGAAGTGGGTTAACCCTAAAATAAGGAAAGTGGGCAAAGTGACCTAGAAGATGTTTTTAAGGAAGCTACTTGGAGAGTATAAATAAGAGGCAAGGCTCTCTCATTTTACATCACACTTGAGAATATTGAATATATATAGGTTTCTAAGGTAATCAATGGATATCTAAGACGAATTTTTGAGGGAAGGTGAAGAAAATAAGGCCAGAATTCAAGGAAGGATAAATTATTTTGATGATGTTTTCTAAGGTATGTTATTTACACGTCATCTCACCATTTTATCAATAACTTTTTTTATAGAACTATTCAGATTGTGAAATTTTTATACCATTGAGGAAACATATCCATGTATCTGTGGTAAAAAAACATGCTTGTGGGTCTTTGTAGTTTTGGAGTTACACTCTGTGGAAAATAGGGTTTGTGGCTAGTCCTAAAACTAGTCAAAAACAGGTGTTTCGGGTAAACATGTCATAACTTCTTCATAGCAGATCCAAATTAACTAAGACAAAATGTGTTGATTATATTACCATCTATAGTATTATTTTTAATATTGTTATATCGATTCAACAAATATTCCATGTGGGGCATGCTCTACAAGGTCAATCTCTAGAATAAGCCAGAATTCAACAAGGTATGCCATTTTTACTATAACTCCTTTTCTGAGAGGTTCCAAGTAGTGACACCTAGAGTAATTGCATAAAACAAACTGAATAATATTTTGTATTCGTTTCATATATTTATTCATTACATGTACAAATTTATGATTATTTCAATTTAGGGTTGTTGACTAATCCAAAACTAGGCATGTGAGACTAAAGAAACGTTTGAAAATGCTAGTATCTTGTTGTTAAAGTTAAGGAAGGTTTGCAGGAATGTGATCATATAAACCAGGTTTATTACAAAGTTACAAATCATATTTGGATGATGAAATTGATGAGGGAATTTGGTTGAGGTACATGCCGGGTACATGGTTGAGACAAGTAGTTGATGAGTTTGCACATACATGAGGTGTATAGTTGATGATGTTGGTACATATTGATGAGTCATAGTTGATGAGTATTTGATACATGATTGTTACATACTTGGTACATGGTTGGAGGCACTTGTTAGTAGTATTGTTGACACATGGTTTATGGATGATGTAGCATACTTGTATTATTAGAAGCACATATTGATCCTGGTGATGATTATGAGTTGTTGTGTTATAATTGGTTGATGAAAATATTTGACAGTTGTCTTGGTGATTGATCTTGGTGAGTAGATCTAATTTGGTTGATAAAATTGATGATACATGTTGTTGTGATAGGTTGTTTGGACAAGTTGTTGTGACAGGTTGTTGTGACAGGTTATTTGTACATGTTTGGTGCATGGTTGATGCAGTTGTTCATGGTACAGGTTGAGGTACGGGTTGGTGCATGGTTGATGCACTTATTTATGGTACAAGTTGATTATAGTTTGGTTGGTACAGGTTGGTTCATGGTTGATACACATGTTTATAATACTAGTTCATTACAAGTTGAGGTGCAGATTGATGCATGGTTCAGGTTATTGGTACATGTTGTCTAGTACAGGTTGATTGGTACAAGTTTACACCAGTATATCTCACAATGATAGTGTGACAATGGTTCCATCATTCTACTTATACGTTAGGGAGGTTGGATGGGGCAAGGACAGGTGGCTGTATCCACCTTCTAGTTGTAGCTGGAGAGCATAGGGAGTTGTAGCCTCCTTCTAGTTGTAGCCATATATTTGGGGAGCTGGAGCTTCCCTCGGGTTGTAGCCTGAGAAAATAGGGGTTAGGAGCCTCCTTCTAGTTGCAACTGGAAAACAAAGGAATTTGGTGCTTCCAATGAATGTAATTCTTCAAGACACATAAGAAAAAACATTCCTTGGTTTTCTCCCGCTTTGGGTTTCCACGTAAAAATTGGTGTACTATGTATGTGTATGTTTGTTCATTTGTTCATTTCTTATTTACTCTGCAGTTATTGGATGATAATGCTACATTGATACAACACTTGGATTATATGGTTAAAAGGGATTAAATTGATCTATTACTGATTCATCCCCCCTCTTAGTAATCTAACAATCGGTATCCGAGTGAGGTTCCTTCAGGAATCAATTTAACCACTGGAAGGAGATCATGGATTATTCTGAGAATGGAGTACCAATGTTTAATGGTCAGAATGGTTTTAAGTATGAGATGTGGAGAAGAAGGACACAAGTATTTTTACAGGCACAAGAACATTATATTTTTCTATCAATTGTTACAGGATATGATAGTTAAAAAAGGGCAAAGACTGCAACCAAGAAGGAATTGAATAAGAATAAAAAAATAGCAATGGATTTCATCTGGGAAGGATTACCTAAACCAGTAAGAGAAAAGGTTGGTAAATGTTCATCAACCAAATAAATTTGATATAAGATACATGACATATATTCTTCACCCATCGCAGATTTAGAAAATGCCAAATAAGATGCAAATACAAAACAAGAAGAAAGATGCTCATCATGTCAAATAGATTCAGAAGAGGAAGAGTATTATGAAGAAGAAGTTGATTATAGAGAAAAATTGATCAGTGAAATTAAATATCTAAGGAAAGAAAGAGAATAAAACAAGTCATCCAAGAAAGAATTGATGAAGCAAAAGCAAAGTGTTCAAGGTTCTGAAAAAGATCAGCAAATCATCAAGAATTTAAGAGCTCAACTAGAAGAGTCCAGAAGAATTTAAGAAAATCTAGAATATCAAAAGAAATGTTTAGAATCCAACATAGCAACACAAAATGAAGAAGCAGGAAAGAGAGAAAAGATATTGATTGTTAATCTCAAGGAAAGAACCAATGACTTAAACCAACATGAGGAAGAGTTTGGTCAAGAAGAGAGAAGACTGGAAAAAGAAATAATTACATTGAAAATCCAACTTAAAGAAGCAAAGAGAACAGAAGAGGCCATGAAGTCTCAGATAATGAAGAAAGAAGAAGAGGTTGAGAATCTTGAAGAAGAAGTTGTCACACTAAGAGTCAAAATCGTCAAGCTCAACAAGAACATTGAAGAGACATAAACATCCACATCAGTTGTAGAGAATGAAGAGAAGCACTCTACGTTGCTAGAAAAGAAGAATGAAGAAAATAGAAAGAGTTATGTAGAAGTAATCAAAGGAAGGAATCATGGTCAACCAGAATATGAGAAAACTATTGAAGATACATCTTCAAGAATACCATCCATGTTCAAGCCACAAAGAAGCTTCAATCATGATCATGATCAATCAAGGAAAAAATTCATAAGGACTACGCCACAAAGAAGATCATTCACTCCCAGGTATGGAAATTTATTTTATGGTCATTGTTTTTATTGTACTAACTTTGGACATAAGGTTGCACATTGTAAGGATTATAAAATAAATGTTCAAGAAGACCATGCCTATGTGGTCGCATGTAACATTGAGTGTTACAAATGTCATAACTATGGACACATAGCTAGTTATTGTAGAATCATGATCGATACTTCCATGAAAGAGAATATTGATATCAGATATAAGAAAGTATCAATAAGAAAATAGGAAGAAAAAGTGAACAAACACCAGGTACCAGAGATCGCAAGATTGGCTATAAAACGAGGTGAAGAAAATTCTAAGGGGAAAAGGAAATATGTCAGATACAAAAAGGCTTGGAAAATAACTGAAAGAGAGGAAGGACAAGTAAATAAAGAACAAGTTCAAGAGATTGTACTTGCAGGAATTGTAGTGAAAGATGAATCCACAGATAGAAAGAAAGAAGTCAGAGATCAAAGAGTAATGAATCTACCAATGAAGATGATGATGAATCTACCAATGAAGATGATGATAAATACACATCAGAGGAAGGATTGTTCTGAGCCATTTGGCTTAGAGACTCCCACGTAATATGAATATTAGACAGGGGGATTCTATGCGATAGTTGTGACAGACCAAAGACCCATCCTTCAAGCAGTTTGGAAAGTTTGAGAAGATAGATTCAGAGAAATCAGTTAGCAGAAGTACAGTTTGATAGATTAATCAAGATTTCATGATAGTATAGTGATAAATGGGTCAGTATTATGGAAAATTGCACAAGTAGAGTCTTGGAAAGTATGGACAGAGATGGATTCGTAAGAACACTTAACAGGTTTGGATTGATATATGATAGTGGACAACATAATGGATTCATAGATTGGTTTAGAGAGTGGTTCAAAGAAAAAAGAACATTACCATAATGGATGATAATTACACAGGAAATGGCTCGAACAATGCTAATGGATTCCAAATTGACAGATATTTTTTGGACACATGCAGTGCATACATCCACTCACATTCAAAACAGAGTAATGCTCAGAAACAACAATGACAAAACTCCCTACGAACTATGGAAATGAAGCGCAGACAACAACCTCTACATAAAGGTAACTCAAGGTAATATTTTATTAGTTGAAATTTATGTTGATGATATTGTTTTGGAAGTACTAATGACATGTTAAGCCAGAAATTTGCAAAGGATATGCAGAATAAATTTGAAATGTCATTACTTGGAGGAGTATCCTTCTTTTTGGGTATTCATATTTGTCAAAGAAACCAAGGAATTTTTATTTCTCAAACTAAGTATACCAGAGAAATGCTAAAGAGATTCATAATGGAATATTGGAAACCAGTTACCACTCCTATGCAAACCAGTTGCAAGTTGAGAAAAGATGATGATTCAAATTCTACAAACTAGAGACAATACAGGTCAATGATTGGTAGCTTACTATATGTGACAACATCGAGACCAGATGTAATGTAGGCAATTGGATAGGTGGCACTATTTCAAGCAACACCAAAGGAATCACATGTATTAGCAGTGAAGAGGATTTTCAGATATCTGAAAGGAACATAAGAGTTTGGATTATGGTATCCGAAAGAAAAGGATGTATCACTTATTGCCTACACAGATTTAGATTGGGCAGGTTGTATTGATGACCGACGAAGCACCAGTGGAGAAACATTCTACTTGGGTGAGTGTTTAGTATCATGGCTAAGCAAGAAATAATCATCAATATCATTATCTACAGCTGAGGCAGAGTATATTGCAGGAGCATCATGTTGTACACAAGTTCTTTGGATGAAAAAAACTCTGACAGATATACAGGTTGAGTATGATCAGCCCATTCCAATCTATTGTGATAATACAAGCACCATCAGTATCTCAAAGAACCCCGTAATGCACTCCAGGACGAAGCACATTCCAATCAAGTATCACTTTCTACGGGAGCAGGTTGCAAAAAAGAACATCAGAGTTGAGTATGTGGGAACAAAAGAACAAGTGGCAGACATCTTTAGAAAACCACTTCCACGGGAAGCCTTTGAATATCTTCGCCAGAGACTAGGAGTAATTTCTACTCCAAAATGAATACTTTTGAATGCTTATCTTATATGTCTTAGATGTACATGCGGAAGCACCATAAATAGGACAAAGGGGGAGAGATTTATTAGATGAAAAAGGTAAATTCTTGGAGTGAGAGCATAGAGGCATGTTTCCAAGGGGATTGATTGTCACAAGGGAAGAATGAGCGATATGACTTCAAAGTGATACCCTTTATCAAAGGGGGATACATTATTCATATGAAGAGAAAGAGAGTAATCAGAGGATTATAAACACAAAGAAAAATAAAAGGCACATAGATAGTGGGAACAACCCCAAGGAGAGGTCCGTTAGGGGGAGAAGCCCCAAAGAGAGATACCCTTTTCCATTGATGTCAAAGGGGGAGAGACAGAAACATTGATAAAGAGTATAAGCATGAATGTTATCATGACTAAGTGTTGCCATCAATGTTGGTGTTTCCATCAATGCCAAAGGGGGAGATTATCAAAACATTGGCTTACTTTGATGGATAGTTGGTATGGATTGTTGGTTTTCATTGATGTCAACTATTGGAGAGTGATATTGTAGATTGATGTCAAACCTTAGTGATTGATGCCAACCCTTGGAGAAGGTACGGTAGTGAATTCCCGTAGCACAAAGGTTTGGGTAATGGACCAAAGTTTTTTTTATGTAAATATGACTCATTATTGTCTTGTCATGGCTGATAATAAGTACAAATGGATGAACTCAAAAGTGGCCCCGTTATGGTGAAATCCCTCATGGGAAGACGCTTTGGGGATTGAGTTATCCTAGAAGTATGGTTAGAGAATCCATGCTTATTTGTGGAATAATGAGATGAAGGTCAGTAAATTTTTTAGTGAAACTATCCTATATGGATAGTTCTTTTCATGCCATTTCTGGTGGTATGTGTAACGTCACATAACTCCTCACGGTTAGAGAGTTATGGCCATGAGAAGCTGGAGAACCCAGGTTTGGGTAATGGACCCAAGTTTGTTTGATCGATAAAGGTATGAGTTTTGATATATTTTCAGGTAATGCTATTATATATGGATATTACATGTCATTCCATTTCCGGTGGTATGTGGAACGTCACATAACTCCAAACGCTTTGAGAGTCATGGCCTTACGAAGTTGGAGGACCCTCATATGTCATCTAAAAGCCCCAAAAGGTCAAAGTAGTCAAAGTGATTTAAGAGATTTTAAAAGGTAAATAATAAAGTGAAGTGATGTGTGTATTATAACTCAAAGTGAATACAAAATAAATTATTTCAATAATAAATTTAATGGAGAAATTAGAAGTGGGTTAACCCTAAAATAAGGAAAGTGGGCAAAGTGACCTAGAAGATGTTTCTAAGGAAGCTACTTGGAGAGTATAAATAAGAGGCAAGGCTCTATAATTTTACATCACACTTGAGAATATTGAATATATATAGGTTTCTAAGCTAACCAAAGAATATCTAAGCCAAATTTCTGATGGAAGGTGAAGAAAAGAAGGACGGAATTCAAGGAAGGATAAATTATTTTGATGATGCTTTCTAGGGTATGTCATTTACAAGTCATGCCACCATTTTCTCAATACATTTTTTTCTAGAATGACTCAGGCCTTGTTATTTATATTCCATTAAGGAAACATATCCAAGTATCTATGGTAAACAATTTAGATTTTGGGTCATTGTATTTTTGGAGTTACACTCCATGGAAAATAGGGTTTGTGCCTAGTCCTAAAACTAGTCAAAAACATGTGTTTTGGGTAAACACATCATAACTTATTCATAAAAGATCCAAATTTAGTAAGAACAAATATGTTGGTTAGAGTATATTCTGTAGTATATTGTTTAATAGTTTTAGATCGATTCAACAAATATGTCGTGCGGGGCACATTCTACAAGGTCGATCTCTAGAATAAGCTAGAATTCAGCAAGGTATGCCATTTTTTCTATAACTCCTTTTCTGAGAGTTTCCAAGTAGTGAAACCTGGAGGAATTGGATAAAACACACTGAAGAACATTGTGTATCATTTTCATATATATATATTCATTACAGGTACAAAGTTATGATTATTTCAAGTTAGGGTTGTTGACCAATCCAAAACTAGGCATGTGAGACTAAAGAAAAGTTTGATGAAAATTCTAGTCTCTCGTTGTTAAAGTTGAGGAAGGTTTGCATGAATGTGATCATATACACCAGGTCTATTATAGAGTTACAAATCATATTTGGATTATGAAATTGATGAGGGAATTTGGTTGAGTTACATGTCGGGTACATGGTTGAGACAAGTAGTTGATGAGTTGGCACATACATGAGGTGTATAGTTGATGATGTTGGTACATATTGATGAGTCATAGTTGATGAATAGTTGATACATGATTGGTACATACTTGGTACATGGTTGGAGGCACTTGTTAGTAGTATTGTTGACACATGGTTTATGGATGATGTAGCATACTTGTATTATTAGAAGAACATATTGATCTTGGTGATGATTATGAGTTGTTTTGTTATACTTGGTTGATGCACATCTTTGATAGTTGTCTTGGTGATTGATCTTGGTGATTTGATTTGATTTGGTTGATAAAATTGATGAGACAGGTTGTTGTGATAGGTTGTTTGGACAAGTTTTTGTGACAGGTTATTTGTACAGGTTTGGTACATGGTTGATGCACTTGTTCATGGTACAGGTTGAGGTACAATTTGGTGCATGGTTGATGCACTTGTTTATGGTACAGGTTGATTATAGGTTGGTTGGTATAGGTTGGTTCATTGTTGATGCAGTTGTTTATGGTATAGGTTTATTACAGTTTGAGGTACAAGTTGATTCATGGTTGATGCATGGTTCAAGTTATTGGTATAGGTTGTTTGGTACAGGTTGATTGGTACAACTTTACACCAGTATATCTCACAGTGATAGTGTGACAATGGTTCCATCATTCTACTTATATGTCAGGGTGATTGGATGGGGCAAGAATAGGTGGTTGTATCCATCTTCTGGTTGTAGATGGAGAACATAGGGGGTTGTAGACTCTTTCTGGTTGTAGCCAGCTAATTGGAGAGTTGGAGCTTCCCTCAGTTTGTATCCTGAGAAATTAGGGGGTTGGAGCCTCCTTCCTGTTGCAACTGGAAAACAAAGGAAGTTGGTGCTTCCAATGAATGTAATTCTTCAAGACATATAAGAAAAAACATTCCATGGTTTTCTCCTGCTTTGGGTTTCCATGTAAAAACTAGTGTATTGTGTATGTGTATGTTTTCTCATTTGTTCATTTCTTATTTACTCTACAGTTATTGGATGATAATGCTACATTGATATAACACTTGGATTATATGGTTAAAAAGTATTAAATTGCTCTATTATTGATTCACCCCCCCTCTCAGTAATCTAACATACATCATCTTCTTCTTCAATATCATCTTATTCATCTACAATATACTTTACTGGCCTTCCTCTTGGATCATATCTAACAAAAAATGACCAATCCCTCTTACCTAGAACCTTTGAGTAAAAGACTTGTTCACATTGACTTGAAAAAACATAGCGGTCATTTTCTTTTTCAAAAACTGTTGTTTTAATCATCGAAAATTCATTGGCATGTTGAATAACGGTTCTTTCCTCATCATGTTAATGTATTTGTAACATATACCATTTGACATTGAACAAAACTAATTTGAAGGAATTAAAGTCACACTCAATTATATCATTCAAAACCCCATAGTATCTGTTATCACATAGAATTGTAGGGTTAAAGTATCATGACACATAAGATATTATTGTTTTCATAAGTTAAATTCTTATGGATTATGTTATACCATCAACTAACAACCTCCTCGAAGTGTGAAATCTATATTTGAGTTGGCGTTGTGAACTAGCACTAGGAATTGGTGTTGCGAACTAGTTAAGGAAGAGGGTTATAGGTTGGATAGGTTGCAGGCGTCTTAGTGCAAATTCAAAATTACCAGCATCAAACTCATAGCCATCAGGTACTCCATGATATTTGTTGTCTTGTTTGGAGGTTAGGAAATGGGTTGGGTAATTTATTTTCCTTTGGCACTGCAAACTGGCTCAGGTATTATGAATTGAGACATGCACTACATAATGAGCTGCGAAATTTCCTGTAGCAACTGTTGTTATAGTTTTGATCATAAATCCAAAACGATGACATGGGTTTCTCTTAAATTTGTTTAGGAGGAAGATGATATCCTTGTTGACCTGTTGACCAAATTTTATCCTGACCCAGTTTGGTATTCGAGAGAAACAATTAAAACACCAGTACACTACGGAATGTGATGCAAACTCTCTATTTTGCATAGCTGATTGGATATTCTCCTTGTTGGGAGGTTGTCACCTGTCAAGGAAGGTTCAAATGGTCTCCTAGGATTTTTTTGGACATGAGGGACATGTGTTCATATCCAGATCAATCAGGATGACCTGTTTCAAAAGGCATTTATCATCATAGACAAAATCCAAAAAAAATAGGAATTTGTTAGTCTTTTGTTGGAATCTTTTGTAACAAGACTCCTCAATGGAGGACGATCCTATATAACTCCTCAGTTTCGACATCCTTAGGGTAGATAGAGATCATTCACTATAAATGAAATGGTTTTTGATGAGAAAAGGGTTGGATTCATGAGACAATAAAGGAGAGAGTTGGAGGAGCAATTTCTTTTCTCATTTGTAAGCTTGAGGGCTTGTTTGTAATAACATTTTCTGCCATTAAAGATTCAAGAGAGCTATTATCAGATTGTCTTCTTTATTTTCCCACTTTTTTGTTATCTTCTTTCTTGAACATATTGCAGGTTTTGAGGATCATAGTTGCCATTAATTGATGGATTCATGAACAATAGAGGATCTGTTGTAGCTTGCCCATTAAATCATTGTTCATTGTTTAAACAAATCTTTATCTATAGCAGAAAGGATTTTTGTATAATGGATGTTCTTCCTTTTGTAATGTTCACCATGGTTCTACTCATAATTATATATCTCTTTGTCTAATATACAGTTTGCTTTCCTTTGATCAGTAGGATGTTATGACTCCATGCCCAATGTAATACCTTTGCAGACATTTTGTTTCCCTCTCCCTTTCTTTCCTAGTCTTGTTTCCCACCTACTCAAACCATTTAATCCATTTATATTTTGATGGGTACTGGGCTTGCACTCGCAGTACTCTAAATGTGACTCTTAGTTATAAAATTTTTGGTGTTGTTGTTGGGGATGGAAGTGAATAAATCTTCCATGGGAGAACGACAATGATCAGATCCATCTCTTGATGGTAGACAAGAGCAGGACACCAACTTGCCTGCAATATTCTACCTAGCGACTCCAACTTCATCATAGATGAATCTATGGGCAACTCCACTTGTTTGAAATGGAAAAGGTTATGTCTTAGAGCTATACATTTTGTGATTTCTCAAATATATATGGTTTTTGAAACCCCAGGCCTCAAAGAAGTGAATGGGAAGACTTACTTCCTAGGTTTAGAGGGGAAAATTGGGAAATTCCAGCTGAGTTTTTACTAGATTTTCACGAGTGCATAATTAAGATGAAAATTATACATGAAGATGTTCTCATCAAATTGTTTACATACTCTTTAGATGGAGCAGCTCGTGATTGGTGTAGATCACTCCCAAATTATTGTATTACTTCACTAAGACATTTTCATCTTGCATTTCATTTGTTTTGCAAAGAGAAATTTGCAGTTGATTTCCTTTATCAAGAATGTTGTTATGAATTCGATTTGTTGATTAAAGGATCAAATAGTCTTAAAGAGTATGTTTCAATATAAGACAATTTTCATTATGATCAAGAGGTTGACGATATTCAAAGTGATATCGAGGATGTAGATACTTTTGACACTGTATCAAATGTGTCTACTGTTTTAATTTGTCATTAAAATCAAATTGTTTCCTTTGAGTATTCAAATTCTAAAGAGCATATATTTACTAAAGAACATACATAGATTATTAGCAGCCAACTAGTATATGATAATGAAAAATATAGGGAAGAATTGCATCCACAGTCTGAATTCTCTTTATCACCTATTGATGAGCAGAAAACTCAACGGATCAACGAGGAAATGTCTATCATTTCTATACCTGCACTTGCAAGAAACATCAAACAACATATGAGTAGTTGTAAAGTATACCAGGACCATCATTTTATTGATGAATCAACCTTCAGAGAGGAGAAAGATGGTTTTCTTAACCAACTAGAAATTTATTTTGATAAGTTTCATGATCCTGTGGATTTTTACATAGAGTAATATTTTTCAAAGGTTTCTTATGATCCAATTGTTGGTATGATTTTAGATCATAGTTGTAAGTATCCATTGCTTACTTACCTCTTGTTGCAAGCTTCATATCACTTGAAAATTATTTCGAGCCATTGCATGGAAGGCGTTATTTTCATCAGTTCGATACTCACATGTCTGCATTGGAAGTATGACTTGAATTAATAAAAGAAGCTCAACTAGCTATATTAGTGTAGGTTGATGTACATAAATAAGCTCACTCCATGAGCATGTGATTTTTGGTTTGAATTTGTCTAAAGTGTGAGTTTAGTTTCCATCTTATGCCAGTGTTTTTATTTTTCAATAAGGGGTGGAGATGTTTCTAGGAATACAATATGTATAGATGGAATGGATAAGGAATTGAACTACATGTTCTTAGCAGCTCACAGTGAGCATTCCATCCCTTATGGAGCCAGATGTTATCACATAGAATTGTAGGGTTAAAGAATCATCACACATAAGATCTTATTGTTTTCAGAGCTTGTATTTTAAACAAATTCTCAAGGATGATGTCATACCATTAACTAACAGCCTCCTCAAAGTGTCCAAGCTATATTTGAGTTGGCGTTACGAACTAGTCAAGGAAGAGGGTTGGATATGTTGCAGGAGTCCTAGTGCAAATTCAAAATTACCAGCATCAACCTCATAGTCATCAGGTACTCCATGATACTTTTTGTCTTTTTTGGAGGTCAGGAAAGGGGTTGGCTACTTTATTTTCCTTTGGTGCTGCAAACGGCCTCGGGCGCTACGAATTGATAGGCGCTACAGAATGTGCTACGAAATTTCCTGTAGAAGTTGTTGTTCCAGTTTTGATCATAAAATCCAAAACAATGATGTGGGTTTCTCTAAATTTGTTTGTGGAGGAATATGATATCCTTGTTGAATTTCGGACCAAATTTCAGCCTAACCCAGTTTGGCATTTGAGAGAAAACATTAAAACACCAGTGCATTGCAGAATGTCCTACAAACTCTCTATTTTGCATAGCAGATTGGATATTCACCTTGTTGGGAGGTTTCCACCTGTCAAGGAAGGTTAAAATCATCTCCTATGAGTTTGTTGGACATGAGGGACATGTGCTCCATCTCCATATCAATCAGGATGACCTGTTTCAAAAGGCATTTATCGTCAAAGAAAAAATCCCCCAAAAATAGGAATTTGTTAGGATTTTGTTGGAATCTTTTGTAACAAGAATCCTAAATGGAGGAAGATCCTATGTAACTCTTTGGTTTCGACCTCCTTAGGGTAGATAGAGAATATTCACTATTAATGAAAGGGTTTTTGATGAGAAAATTATTGGATCATGTTGTCATTGATGCCAATGGTTTGATTGATTGATGTCAAGTGATTGATTGATGTCAAAGGATTGATTGATTGATGATGATTGACGTAATATAATATGTATTTTCCTTGATTAGAATGCATAGATGAAGATGGATCAATGAGTTGTCATTGACATGATGAAGATGGATCAATGAGTTGTCATTGATACATGATGAATATGGATCGATGTGGTTTCATTGGTATATGATGAATTGTTGGAAAAATGTATAG
>ML778464.1:58106-77757 GCA_009831015.1 Picea engelmannii
ATTTTAAAAATGATTCGCCCAAATTCTATAGGATATAATTATTTTACCTTAAAAATCGCCAAAATTTTATAAAAACTATATAAAATACTTAGAAATTTGAATATTTTTACAAAAATATCGCCAAACATTTATAGTTGACATACAAAAATATCGCCTCTTACTAAAGGAAAGCAAATAGGAAGGGAAGCTAATGTGAGTAAAGGTGTCTAGAATTATTAAAATCCTCCACTTATTTTTCATGGATGATGTATTAATAATGACTAATTCCACTCTGCATGAATGTATGGAGATAGGTAAACTCATAAAATTGTTCTGTATAGCATCAGGTCTATAGGTAAATGAATAAAAGACTACAATTCTATTTGAGGGGCTATCAGAATTAGACTTAATTCCTTTTAAAACTATATTCCCATTTACCTTTACATATATTTCAATTGGATTCAAATATCTTGGATATTACTTAAAGACTGGGTTGCATGAAGTTGAAGACTGGAGCTGGTTGCTGGCAAAGGTGGAGAAAAAAATAGGACATTGATGCAATAGGTGGTTATCTTTGGGAGGGCGGTATATTTTAATGAAGTCAGTATTGGAAGGCCAACCGGTATACTGGATGTCATTGGCGGACATCCCCTACTCAGTCTTAAACAAATTAAGGAAAGTTATGTTTAATTTTCTTTGGAATGGTAACAGTGAAGCACATCATTATCATCTCTGCAAGTAGGAAACTCTATCTAAACCAAAGAAATGCGGTGGATGGGGATTTTGCAATATTTTCCATTTCAACAAAGCCTTGGCTGCGAATACCCTCTGGTGAGTGTTAATGCAGGATGTAATATGGCACAAAGTAATTAAAGACAAATATATTCCATTTACCACAGTCATAAACTGGTTCAGATCGACATCTTTTTAACAAACAACGGCTTCAAGAATATGGAATAGACTCTTAAAATCGGTCCACTTGATCACGCATTGGTTGAGTTGGATTCCAGGTTCGGGCCATCATGTTGTTCTCGGTAGAGATAGAATCCTGGGGATGGGAGATAGATACTTTCTTTCTCATACTCTTATTTCTTTATTAAGACAAAAAAATATTTCGTTACTCTCACATGCTAGGGGACAACTTGATCAAATTTCCACTACATCTAACTGGATTAGGAGTAATGAGTTGGGCATAACTAGTGATTTGGCAGCAGAATGGGATCAGTTTCGAATTGCACTTATTGGTTTAGGAGCCTCCATATAGGATAAAGATGATGAATTGATTTGGATCGGAGATGATACTTCAAGATCACTTTATTATCAACCCATAGATTGTCGAGTTTTGGTCGATGGAGGCAAAAAGTTTGGAAATGGGATATCCAACTTAATATTAAACTTTTTATCTGGTTGGCAACGATTTTTTTTTTTTCAGATGGGATAATCTACAACAAAAGTGTTGGGAATGTCCTAATCGATGTCAATTATCTATTGGAAAAAAAAAAAACACACCCAAAGATTAAAGTCAAAGTGAAAGATATATACATGAGTTGATGGAAATTTTCAATTATCTATTGAAAAAAAAAAAAAACACACCCAAAGATTAAAGTCAAAGTGAAAGATATATACATGAGTTGATGAAAATTTTCTATTGAAAAAAAAAATCACACCCAAAGATTAAAGTCAAAGTGAAAGATATATACATGAGTTGATGGAAAGCACTAAAAGATTAAAGTCAATGTCGAAGATACAAAATTTTCTAACTACAATGTGAAAGATATACATGAAATATATTTATAATGTGAAAAAGATATGCATTAGTGCACGGAAAGCACCCAAAGGTTAAAGTCAATGTGGAAGATATATACTTGAGTTGATGGAAAGCACTAAAAGGTTAAAGTCAATGTCGAAGATACAAAATTTTCTAACTATAATGTGAAAGATGTACATGAAAGATATTTATAATGTGAAAAAGATATACATTAGTGCACGGAAAGCAACCAAAGGTTAAAGTTAATGTGGAAGATATATACATGAATTGATGGAAAGCACTAAAAGGTTAAAGTGAAAGTCGAAGATACACAATTTTCTAACTATAATGTGAAACATATACATGAAAGATATTTATAATGTGAAAGGTATACATGATGGAAAACTCCCAATGTATGAATATATTTTGTCAACTTTATGATATGAATTGTCAACTGGTATGGTTGGGTGGTAAAAGGGGATGGTGATATCTTGATTTTTCATGGTCCAATTTGCTTGGAGAATAAGACAAGTTATTCAAAAGCATTACTATTTCAACATTTATAATTCGTAAACGTAAAAATGTTATGACATTTAATTTCATTTAGGTGACTGTCAATAAAAATTCTAAAATCATTCAAAGACTTTATTTTAATTGAAATGTTTTTATGTTTAAGTTAAGTTTTTATAAAAAAACTATTTTACGAGTATGGAAAAAATTCACTCTTATTCTATTATAAACATTAAAAAGTATATGAAGAATTCCTTTGTGTTAATCATTTTTTAATATTTATAGTTTTTTATTTATATTGTTTCTACGTCTATGATTATTTTTATTTTTCTAAAAAAATCATAATTTATATTTTGAGATGAAAATAAATTACATATTGTACATGTTTTGTAGAATTTTAATAATATCCAAAGAAAGTTAACTAAAAAAATCAACAATCTCTTATGAAATCTATATACTAATATTTGCCTCACTTAACAAAACATATAGAAGGACCTGGTCCTTTCCAAACAATATAAAATCCCATGTTACAAAATTAAATCCAAGTTATTATTGAATCACTTAAAAAATCCACAAAACAAATTTCCTAAAAGAGATTGTGAAACTAGGTTTTATTAGGCTAATAGATTTGTATAATAGTAAAACTGAATACCAATAAAGGTCTATTCCAATAGTTAAAAATTACAAAGAAAGAATATATCAAGGGAATAAAAGAACATTATTGAACCCAAGATCATAATCCATAGACTGAGAACCTTGATTTGGAAATTTTTACTCCAACCATTGACTCCTTAACCATCCAAGTGTCAATAGCCAATGTGAGCCCCTCTTTCGAAAGAGAATCAACCTCATAATTAATCTCTCTATACACATGGAAAAAGGAGATAGCATTAAAAGCACATGTCATTTTGTTAACTTCTTCAAAAATAGGACATAGAAGCATTTTACTAATTGTATGTTTTCCAATCATCCAATTAATTACTATTGAGGAGTCCCCAAAGATTTACAATTTTTACTAGAGACTAGTTTTATAAGTAATTAGCTAATAGTTCATCATAGTTGTTAGTTCCATCTCCCAAACCTACCTTAAACCTTATGATATAATTTTTAGTAAGAAAGATTACACCCCTAGCACCACACATAGGTGGAGTACTTTGTCTAGTTCCATTAAAGTATCCCCATAATATGGATTTGTAAATGGAATCATGCACTAAAAACCTCAAAGTCTTAGTGATAGAGTTACCCTTGAAACTATCAAATATAGCTCTGATTTTAGAAGAAAATTGAAAAGAAGGGATGAATCTATCCTAAAAAATATCCACATTTTTAGCAAGCCATATACCCAAAGCCACTAAAGGAAGAACCTTATAGTCTCTTAATTCTTTCCTTTTCTACTAAAATTTGAAATAATCTGCTATATACTCCCCTTGTCGAGATCCTCTAATACATGTTAGAGTATTCATTTCTTCCAACACTTTACAAGTATTAGGACAAGTTATCAACAAGTGACCTATAGTTTCCACCTCCTCGTCTTTAGATAGAAAGGGTGCTAGCCCTAACTCCCTTTCTCTTTATCAACGATGTTCTTTTGTTTTATAATGGCACTCTATGGGAAACCCTAAAATATAAAGAAATTCTATCTTTGCACTATACAACTATACGTACAAAAATCAATGAATATAAATATTCAATTACATTCGATAGAATTATTCACTAGGGGCAAGAAGAAATAATATCTAGAATATTTTCATAGGTTTAATGTTAAAATTGAACGAATATGGATTTTTAGTTTGTATTTGGTTGTGCCTAAATGTGGATAAAATAATCACAACATGGCGTAATATATGGTTGTCTATAGGTGATAGATTGAAACTTGTTAAATGTGCCCTAAAATAAATTCCTATTTATTGGCACTCTATGTCCCACATACCTATTGTAATGTTGGAAAATATCAAGAAAAATTGTTTTCACTTTCTGGTGGACAAGTTGTAGGAAAAAATGTGACATTGATCTTATTAACTAGAAGTGAATAACAAAGCCCAACATGGCTAGAGGGTGGTGATTAAAAGGTGTTCATCAATCTAGCAAATCTTTAGTTACTAAATATTTCTAGAAACCCATTAACTATGAAGGGTTTTAGCACAAATTTATATTGTAAAAATACCTTCAAACATTTAATTTTGAAGAGTGGTTCTGAACCCCAATTAAACCAACCACAAACTCTTTTTTTTATTGGCAAAATCGACAACTAGGGTGGGCTCGTACTCATGTGACACAAGTCCGATTATGACCTCTACCACTATAACCTCCAAGTGCACCACACCCCCCACAAGAATGACACACAGGCTAGGTGATGTTTGAACAAGCGATGTCACAAGGAGTGCCTTAATAGTACACTCTATCGCCAATTGATCTACACCCTTGGGGGTAACCAAAAATGTTTCAATAATATGTAAATACCTAATTTGTTCTTTTCCCTTATTTGGGAACTAGCTCATGTGGAGTGTTGTTCTTGAGATTAAACTTAAGGCTCAAACAATAATGTTAGGCATCATGAATTAAGGAAAGTTGGTTTTAAAAGTGATTTTTCTTCCGTTAGTTGTGTAAGAGTTAAATCCTCAAATCAAATTAATATATGAATAGAACAGAGGTCGTATTTCGTCGTCTGAGTCAATTTATCAAATTGAAGGAGGAGAAGAAAATTACAAAACTATTAAACAAACTAAGGCATCAATGACAAAAGAGTCTTACCTTGTTTAGAGTACAAGGAAAAGTAGAATGCACTCCTGAAAGAATATAAGATGTAATAATCCAAATAACAGGCAGTTCTTGTATTTGTTGATAGCAACTACAGAGGAAAAATTGTTTGCTAATCAAATACTAAATGAAACGTAAGCACAGTAGTTGTTGTACTAAATTGTAATCATTCATTTGTTCAGGAATGACTTAAAGAGAACATAATATATGAAGCACAAAGAGGGAACATAACTCAAACAACACAAAATTTGGAATCCCTGTCTGCACTTGTATTAATACTCACAAAAAAATGAGTTTTCTTAGTTACAATACGACAAGAAGCAACTTGTGCTTAACCTTAGAAAGTTATATTTATACAAAAGGTTCTCAACCTTAAACAGTTGGAATTCCCCTTATTTCTAAAATAGTAAAAAATTACAAAATGTAAAATGTGAAACGCTTCACTTGCATCTTTTCTGTTAGTATCCTCATTATGTTGGCATAGGCATTTTTCTCTCTAGTTCTCCAGATCTGAAATGGATAATGTACACAAGTCATCTCATTTGTTTCCAGTGGTGCTACCTTTTCCTTTCTCAATACATTTGATATATCTGCTCACAAATTGCGCCACCATCCTGGGGGATCTATTAAATTATTAGCCTAAAAAATATATAATTTATTTTCGAATTGAGGCAATCTTTCTTCCATTCGTCTATCTTCTGAAACTATAGACTGTAATTGCAGATTAGGCTTCACTAGCCATCTATTTATCTGAATAATATCAACCTGTTTTATTTGTGAAATTTCGGCCTGAGCCTCTTCCATATTTGTCTTAATGTCAAGTTGATGTTTTTTTATGTCAATCTGTCCCAGTACTCCATAGTTATCTTTTTTATCAAGGCCTAATGATTTTTTTTGAGTGAGTGGAAAGCCTCTTCACAAGACTCCTTCACTTCCTTAGCCATTTTCCTGCTTTTAGCTATGCTATATTCCCAAGCCTTTAGTATTATATCACCTCTGGTCTGTTCCGAAATAGACAACTTGGAAGCCATAACTACTCCTTATTTTGATGACGAAACAAATTCTTCTTGGAAGGTAGTCCAGGCATAAATAATTTCTCTCTCTTAAAAATATGTTATTTAATGCTTGATCTATCACCCGAAAATTATCTTGGATAGTTTCAACCTTAGTGAGAAGGCTTTGTTGTGTTGCTTCCAGTTCCTTTCTCACTTCCAATGCCTGAGCTTGGAACATTGTTATATCTACAATCATGTTTTCGGTAGAGCTTACTTTGGCTTGCAGTTTCCTTACCAACTCATCCTGTTGGGTGGCCCGTCCCTGGCTTGAATGTATATTCCTGTGCATCTCCTCGAGGTTGGATTTGAGATGTTGGATTTCTTGTTTTTCGTTGGTTATAATATGCTTGAAGCCATTGTTGACCTCATTGCAGACGTTCTTTTTTACAGTCTTCATTTGATTCTACAATTGGATTATTTTTGTATCTTTCTCTTTCAGTCATTCTTTTAAATTTTTGATTGAAAATTGGTTAGTTGTTAAAAAATCCCCCAGTGATCCTGCTACTTCTTCAACAAAGTCTACCTCCTCCAAGGCTTCTCCATCAATTAGAACCCTGTGTCTTTTGACAGTTGAACCTTCCTTTAGATGCATTTTTTTCTTCACCACAACCTTCCTTTTCTTGTTGAAAACGAAATTGGAAGGAGGCAACTCTTCAACCAAAATGGATGTGAGGTCCTCTATAAATATTACTTTTGCATTTGGATTCCCTCTAGTGAATTTTAATGGTGTGATGAATTGGATGGGGATGCCAATTTCAGTGGACGATTGTTTCCCGACCACATTTTTAGTTGATTTATCTAGTGAAAACAATGGTCCTTCTTCTCCCTCTTTTGTTAGTGTCTCTTCTTGATCTTTGGCTTCGTCAGCTAATACATTTTTCGATGGGATATCTTCTTTCTAAGTTGACACCTCAGTCTTCTCCAATCTTTCCTGGATTTATTTTTCGTTGGAGCTTACTGCTTTTGAGCTTCGGGTCTCTATTTGCTGTGCAGGTGTAGATGTTAGGGTTCCTCCTTATAACACTTTAGGGAGGCTACTTCTTCGGTGCCTCTAGAAGTCATAAAACTCAATCATTTTATCCGATGACAAAGCTCGAACTTGACTCAAGACCTCTGGATAGGATCTCGCTCCTCAAAAAATATCGTCTTGAGGGGAATATTCGTGTTCATACCTTTTCAAATTTGATGTAGATGCCACCTCTGCCTCGACAGAGTCACTACGCGACCTCCCGATCTTAAGGATCATTCAATAAATTTCCCCTGAGCCGAAGAGGCTCTTTCGATCCCCTGCTGGAATCTCTGTCAATTTGATCCACAGGTCCTTTTAGAAGCTCCCCTGTACAAACCTCCAAAATTTGAAAGTCAGCGAGCTCCTTTCTCCCCAAGCGACCACAATGCTATAACCAAGGCCCAATTCCAAAGGCGCTTGTCAAAATCTCGCGATCTCACGAGTTCGTGAGTCTAAGCTCCTGACTCCTCCTTTCCAATCCTGCAATACTGGAAATGGAAATACGGGTATGGCTCCTTTCCTTATCAACGCCCTCCCCACATGTAACCGTAGGCTAGGGCTTAAATATCAGTGCCCCTCGCAACTCGCACCTTCGTGAGTTCATGGGTTGAAATCTCGTTCCCTCCTGTTGCGATCTCCCGAGACGCAACAAGTCAATGCCGGGTTGACTCCTCCCTTGATGCTTTTCGCTATTTGCAACCTCGCAGGTTGAAGCGTCAAGCCTTCACTCTCTTATCCCGTGAATATTCAAGATGTGAGAAGTCAACGGAGTGTTGACTCCTTTCCTCCTGCGGCGTGTGTCCGCCTGTCTATCACACGGGCCCCACCTTTTGGTTGTGCCACATGTTCACACTCGTGCCTCGGCTCTTGACACTTCGCAACTTCTGCAATCGAGACGAGGTCCTGTCAACCTCCGAACCTCCGAATGTGTGATATGTGCAATGAGGCTCCTAATCCAATGGTCCTCCCATTCTCTGGATCCAACGATTTTCCTTCCTC
Source organism: Picea engelmannii (assembly GCA_009831015.1). Taxonomy (NCBI): domain Eukaryota; kingdom Viridiplantae; phylum Streptophyta; class Pinopsida; order Pinales; family Pinaceae; genus Picea; species Picea engelmannii. The sequence goes on from ML778464.1 coordinate 66,163, forward strand.
CTTGTGATTTTGCAACTTTGTGACTTGGAGCAACCAACTATTGGTCTCTCACCTTGTGAACTTCCGAGTTCACAAAGCCTGCACTCAGACTTCTTCAACACTTTGCCGATCCTTCGATCTTTGCCACCTATCCTCCTTAGATGGATGGTCTCAATCTTCTCACGACTTCGCTACTCGTGGAGTGTAAGGATTTCCTTCTCTGACCTCCAATGTCTGAATCCCCAATATGGGTGATCTCATGACACGTGTCCTCCTTCCAACGAACGGCTTAGATTTCTTTCATGACTTCACCACTAGCAAAGTCTAGGTGCTCACCTCTGTGAGTCCCGCTACCTGAATCTCCAAAATGGATGATTCCGCGACACACATCCTTTCGCAGACGGATGGCTCAGATCCCCTTTTTCTGTTTCGGGACTTCTAATGTCGAGTACCCGGACTCCCATCCTCCGTACTCTCGAACTCTCGAACGTCGCAATCCCAATATCCACCCCTTCAGGACTTTCACTTTGCTTATGAGGGTTTAAACCTCGAGCTCCTCTTGATAGATCTGATGGCTGTCGACTATTCTGAGCGAGATCCAACGACTCAGAATCTCTTCGGCTCTGCGTGCTCTTCCACTGCTCCCTGGACGTGAAATCTTCAATGGTCCAGATCTATTTGGCTAAATCCGACGATAGTTATTCTCCTCCTAAGATTTGGTGCTTTTCTTCCAACACTTGGAAGAATTCCAAATGTAAAAGGCCTCGACCTTTGCCTTCTTTCCTCTACGAACTCTATAACATTGAGTCTCGCCTACGTTCTCAAAGATTCTACTCCTCCTGAGCTTAACCTTTGAATCCTTGAGAGATTCTAACTTCTGCGTGCCTGCAGAGTCTTCACACACAAAGTGTTATCTCTTCTGAGCTTCTATGAGACTCAGACCTTAAAGAACTCAATCCTTTTTCCTTCTCCCTCAAATGGAGAATTTGGATGCCCTCATGGCACTCTGTCTACTCAAGCAACCTATTGTTGAGTCTTCAGGGTGTTCAGTAACCCTGTGAAGATCCTTCAGTGGACTCTTCTTCAATCTCTGAACTCAAAGAGTTCTTTCTCCTTGTGCCTATATACACACTGAATCAATTCCCTCTTGGCAGAGTTATACATAACTCCTTAGAGCTTCTGTCTCCTTCTGAACTTACAGTAGAGTTCTTCCTCTCTGCACTCTTGCACCTACTCGATGCCCACCTAGCAGAGTGTTTAGAATCCTCAGTGATTTCGACTTTTGCCTAACTTACAACAGAGTTATTCTGTGCACTCTTTACACCTGCTCGATGCCCACCTAGCAGAGTGTCTAGAATCCTCAGTGATTCTGACTTTTTCCGAACTTACAACAGAGTTCTTCTGTGCACTCTTTACACCTGCTCGATGCCCACATGGCAGGGATTTACAGAACTCAACAGAGGTTCTGTCTGCAACTGTGTCTCACCTACACAACCTTGTCTTGTAAGGTATTCAACAACGTCAAAGACCTTCCCCCAAGTTGATTATTTAATCTTCTATGCCCACCTGGCACATCTTTGTCTGAATCTGCAGACTTCAGAAGTGCTTCTGTTCACTAGTATTTAGAGACCGCAGTACTCTATCACATCCTCCTGGCATGAAACCATAAAGAACCTCTCAAGCCTGAAAATCAAACAACTCCATGCAAATGCAAACCTACAACATACATTCACAGCATAAATAGAACACACACAGACATTCATTCAACACAGGAAATATGCAGGAAAAACTGTTGTTTGTATTAAATGGAAAATTCCTGTTTTTACAAGGTGTTCCTGAGCACAGACTTTAACAGAGTCTCGGCTCCTTCTCTTCTGCTCTCTACTTGCATATTCTCTTCTCTCGACCAGATCTTCTATTACCACTCTCACTACTACTAAAACGAGATCGTAATTGATCTTTTACATGAGGGGGCTCTTCGAGCTCTTCCCTCCAAACTCACCTACCCTATTCAATGGCATTGAATGGGATGTCTAGTCTGCAGATCGAATCTAGATCTCAGCCTTCAAGAATTAAAGGCCTACCTACATATCTACACCTGTGAAAAGCAAAGTCTCTCGGCTCAACAACCTAAAACACTAAATTTACATTCATTCAAATTTTAGATTTGAAAATGAGGGTTGCGCCTCTCTTCAGCATGCAATTTGAAACCACTGACATGGATGGCTGGCTGGATGGCTAGCTGACGTGGAGAGATTCTCCTGCATCATACTCCTCAGCTGCAAAATTCATGAGCTCCTGCTCATGAGCTTCCACTCTCAGCTATGGAAATCCTCCTGGATCCCAAACAACTATCTGGAGTCTCCTCGTTCTAGTTCCTTGCTGCTGCTGCACTACTACTACTGCACTACTACTACTGTTGTTTCTTCTTCTTCTAATATTTTTCTCAGCTTCTCCTCACTAGCAGTCTCTGTTGACTTGATCATCAACGCTCTAATCTTCTCGATCTCTTCGTCCAGCTGCTTCAATGGCTGGCTCTGCTCATGCAGTCTCCTTGGCTACAAAATTTTTCTATAGTCTGGTAGATCGCAATGATCTCCCATGCCTGCTTCATCATCTGCCTCCAACTTCGCCTGTTGGATGTGCACACTCTGCACTTTCACCCTCTTTTCCAGGGCTTCAATTTTCTCATACAGATCAACCAAACTAATGTTGTCTTCTTCTTCTTCTTCTTCTACAAACTCCCATGTTGCGGTCCTTTCAGCTACCTGGCTGAAAGTATTGAGACACTCCTCGAAATGCTCATCCTCTCCTTCTTCTTGGGAACATTCCAAGGTCTGCTCCAATGCTTCCTTCCTGACAATCTCAACTAGCTATCCTACTTCTGCTGTTGCTGCATCTACAACACAGATTTTTGCCTCCTCTTGGGAAAATGGTAGGAATATCCCAATTCCCCCAATAATTAGAAGGCTCCTCAGATCCTCCTCTTCTGTGAGCTCCTCAGGCTGATTCAAAATCACCTCTGAGTTTATGAGACCCCCAGACAGTCTCATCTGCTTATCCCTGCCCACTTGGTGATATGGGATTTCCCTGCTGCTTCCCTGGCAGACTATGAGATCAACTGATCCCATCTTCATCAACACCCCTTGCTGAGTCGAACTCACCTCCGAGTCCATGAGATTTTCAAATAGTACCATCTCTATTCCCATGCCCACCTAACAAATTGGAAACTTTCTGCTGCCCTCTTGGCAGTCTATGAGATCCCGCAGTGATCTCGATCCATTTCCCACCTGGCAATGTGAAATTCTCTGGTTGTCCTCATGACAGTCTGTGAGATCCCGCAACGATCTCCACTCTTTGACCACCTGACAATTGGGAATTTTTGGGCTGCCCTCCTGGCAGTCCTTGAGATATTCATCTGATCCCATTTCATCCTCAGCATCACTGAGATTTCTCCCAGTCTCTGGTTCACATATCTGAACCACTTTCGCAGGTCCATCGAGGTTTTCAGCATGCCTCAACCATCTTCTTAACAACCTACACTGTCTTCTAGCCATTAACTCCTTGACTGGCCATTTTTCTTTCATCCTCATGGGCCATTCATATACCCATCTCGACTTGGAATTCTTTTGCATCTCCAATGCAAGTTCATCCATCCTTCCATTCATCTTAGTGATTTCTTCATCCCATTCAGCTTCGCTCATTAGCTCTAGGTTTTTCTTTCCAACACTCATATAGCATTTAGTAGCCATATTGATGTCTATCTGTCTGCCCTCCTGGCAAACTTGTTGCTATCACTCTGCACCCCTAAGTGTTTCCAGCCTCTTCCACAGTCTTCCTGACTGTCTATGGACTGTTGCCTACCTACAAACAATCCTTACAGAGTTTCAACACTCTGTCTCCTTCTTGCTCCTTTTATCTACAATATACAAACAGAGTCAGGCTCTAATACCAAACTGACGTAGACGCCACCTCTACCTCGACAGAGTCACTGTGCGAACTCCCAGTCTTAAGGATTGGTTAATAACTTTCTCCTAAACCAAAGTGACTCTTTCGATCCCCTGCTCTTACCAACTCATCCTGTTGGGTGGCCCATCCCTGGCTTGACTGTATATTCATGTGCATCTCCTCGAGGTTGGATTTGAGATGTTGTATTTCTTGTTTATCATTGTTTCTAATATGCTCGAAGCCCTTGTTGACCTCATTCCAGACATTCTTTTTTATAATCTTCATTTGATTCTGCAATTGGATAATTTTTGTATCTTTCTGCTTCAGTCGTTCTTTTAAATTTTTTACTGAAAACTGGTTAGCTATTAAAAAATCCCCCAGTGATCCTTCTACTTCTTCAACAAAGTCTACCTCCTCCAAGGCTTCTCCATCAATTAGAACCCTGTGTTTTTTGGCAGTTGAACCTTCCTTTAGATGCATTTCTGTCTTCACCACAACCTTCCTTTTCTTGTTGAAAACGAAATTGGAAGGAGGCAACTCTTCAAAAAAAATGGATGTGAGGTCCTCTATAAATATCACCTCTTTATTTGGATTCCCTCTAGTGAATTTTAACGGTGTGATGAACTGGATGGGGATGCCAATTTCGGTGGATGATTGTTTCCTGACCACATTTTTAGTTGATTTATCTGGTGAAAACAATGGTCCTTCTTCTTCCTCTTTTTTAAATGTCTCTTCTTGATCTTTGGCTTGGTCATATAATCCATTTTTCGATGGGATATCTTCTTTCTAAGTTGACACCTCAGTCTTCTCCAATCTTTCCTAGATTTCTTGTTCGTTGGAGCTTACTTATTTTGAGCTTCGGGTCTCTGTTTGCTATGCAGGTGTAGATGTTGGGGTTCCTCCTTATAACACTTTAGGGAGGATACTTCTTCGGTGCCTCTGGAAGTCATAAAAATCAATCATTTTATCCGGTGACAGAGCTCGAACTTGACTCAAGACCTCTGGATAGGATCTCACTCCTCGGAAAATATTGTCTTAAGGGGAATATTCATGTTCATACCTTTTCAAATTTGATGCAGACGCCACCTCTGCCTCGACAGAGTCACTGTATGACCTCCCAATCTTAAGGATCATTCAATAACTTTCCCTTGAGCTGAAGTGGCTCATTCGATCCCCTACTGGAATCTCTGTCAATTCAATCCACGGGTCCTTTTAGAAGCTCCCCTGTACGAACCTCCGAAACTTGAAATTCAACGAGCTCCTTTCTCCCCAAGCGACCACAGTACTATAACCAAGGCCCAATTCCAAAGGCTCTTGTCAAAATCTCACGATCTCGTGAGTTCATGAGTCGAATCTCCTGACTCCTCCTTTCCAATCCTGTGATACTCGAAATGGCGATACGGGTATGGCTCCTTTCCTTGTCAACGCCCTCCCCACATGTAACCATAGGCTAGGGATTAAATATCAGTGCCCCTCGCAACTCACTCCTTCGTGAGTTCATGGGTTGAACTCTCGTGCCCTCCTGTTGCGATCTCTCGAGACGCGACAAGTCAATGCCGGGTTGACTCCTCCCTTGATGCTTTTCACTATTCGCAACCTCGCAGGTTGAAGCGTCGAGACTTCACTCTCTTATCCCATGAATCTCCAAGATGTGAGAAGTCAATGGAGTGTTGACTCCTTTTCTCCTATGGCGCGTGTCCTCTTGTCTATCACATGGGCCCCATCTTGTGGTTCTACCACGTGTTCACACTCGTGCCTCGGCTCTCAGCACTTCGCGACTTCTGCAGTCGAGACGAGGTCCTCTCAACCTTCAAACCTCTGAATGTGTGATACACGTGATGAGGCTCCTGATCCAATGGTCCTTCTGTTCTCTGGATCCAATGGTTGTCCTTACTCCTCGCAATTTCGCAACTTCACGACTTGGAGCACCCAACTCTTGGGCTCTCACCTTGCGAACTTCCGAGTTCGCGAATCCTGCACTCAGACTTCTTCGACACTTCACCAATCCTTCGATCTCTACCACCTGTCCTCCTCAGATGGACAGTCCTGATACTCTCGCGACTTCACTACTCATGGAGTGGAAGGACTTCCTTCTCTGACCTCTGATGTCCAAATCCCCGATATGGGTGATCTCGTGACATGTGTCCTCCTTCCAAGGAACGGCTCGGATTTCTTTCATGACTTCACCACTCGCAAAGTCTAGGTGCTCACCTCTGTGAGTCCCACTGCCTGAATCTCCAAAACAGACGATTCTGCGACACGCATCCTGCCGCAGACGGATAGCTCAGATCCCCTTTCTCTATTTCGGGACTTCTAATGTCGAGTTCTCAGACTCTCGTCCTCCAGAATCTTGAACTCTCGAATGCAGAAATCCCAATATCCACCCCTTCGGGACTTTCGCTTTTCTTATGAGGGTTTAAACCTCGAATTCCTCTCAATATATCTAACGGTTGTCGGCTATTCTGAGAGATATCCAACAGCTCAAAATCTCTTCGGCTCTATGCACTCTTCCACTGCTCCCTGGATGTGAAATATTCAATGGTCCAGATCTCTTCGGCTGAATCCGATGAAAGTTATGCTCCTCTTGAGCTTTGGCGCTTTTCTTCCAACACTTGGAATAATTCCAAATGTAAAAGGCCTTGACCTTTGCGTTCTTTCCTCTGTGAACTCTATAACATTGAATCTTGCCTGCGTTCTCAACGACGCTACTCCTTTTGAGCTTAACCTTTGAATCCTTGAGAGATTCTGACTTCTGCGCTCCTGCAGAGTCTTTGCACACAAAGTGTTATCTCTTCTGAGATTCTCTAAGACTCATACCTTAAAGAACTCATTCCTTTTTCCTTCTCCCTCAGATGGAGAATTTGGATGCCCTCCTAGCACTCTATCTACTAAAGAAACCTATTGCTGAGTCTTCAGGGTGTTCAGTAACCCTGTGAAGATCCTTTAGTGGAATCATCTTCAATATTTGAACTCAAAGAGTTCTTTCTTCTTGTGCCTGTATGCACACTGAATCAATGCCCTCCTGGCAGAGTTGTATAGAACTCCTCAGAGCTTTTGTCTCCTTCTGAACTTACAGTAGAGTTCTTCCTCTGTGCACTCTTTCACCTGCTTGATGCCCACCTAGCAGAGTGTCTAGAATCCTCAGTGGTTCTGACTTTTGCTGAACTTACAACATATTTCTTTTGTGCACTCTTTACACCTACTCGATGCCCACCTGGTAGAGATTTATAGAACTCAACATAGGCTCTATCTACAACTGTGTCTCTCCTACACAGCCTTGTTTTGTGAGGTATTCAACAACATCAAAGACCTTCCCCCTAGTTGATGATTTCATCTTATGTGCCCACTTGGCACATCTTTGTCTGAATCCGCAAAGTTCAGAAGTGCTTCTGTGCACTGGTATTTAGAGACCGCAGTACTCTGTCACGCCCTCCTAGCATGAAACCACAAAGAACCTCTCAAGCCTGAAAATCAAACAACTCCTTGCAAATGCAAACCTACAGCATACATTCACAACATAAATAGAACACACACATACATTCATTCAACACAGGAAATATGCAAGAAAAACTGTTGTTTGTATTAAATGGCAAATGCTTATTTTTACAAGGTGTTCCTGAGCACAAACTTTAACAGAGTCTCGACTCCTTCTCTTCTCCTCTCTACTTGCAGATTCTCTTCTCTTGACCAACTCTTCTATTACCACTCTCACTACTACTAAAATGAGATTGTAATTGATCTTTTACATGAGGGAGCTCTTCGAGCTCTTCCCTCCAAACTCACCTACCCTATTCAATGGCATTGAATGGGCTGTCTAGTCCATAGATCGGATCTAGATCTCAGCCTTCAAGCATTAAAGGCCTACCTACCTATCTATGTCTGTGAAAATTACGACCTCTCGGCTCAACAGCCTAAAACATTAAATTTACATTCATTCAAATTTTAGATTTGAAAATGAGGGTTGTGCCTCTCTTCAGCACACAATTTGAAACCGCTGACATGGATGGCTGACGTGGAGAGATGTTTCTGCATCATACTCCTCAAATGCAAAATTCATGAGCTCCTTCTCATGAGCTTCCACTCTCAGTTGTGGAAATCCTCCTGGATCCTAAACAACTATCTAGAGTCTCCTCGCTCCAGTTCCTTGCTGCTGTTGCACTGCTGCTACTTCTTCTTTTGATTCTATGCCCAGCTTATCCTCATTGGCAGTCTCTACTAACCTGATCATCAACGCTTTGACCTTCTCGATCTCTTCATCTAGCTGCTTCAGTGGCTTTCTCTACTCATGTAGTCTCCTTGGATGCAAAAATTTTCTATAGTCTAGTAGATCGCAATGATCTCCCATGCCTGCTTCATCAGCTGCTTCCAACTTCGCCTGTTGGATGTGCACACTTTGCACTTTCACCCTCTTTTCTAGGGCTTCAATTTTCTCATAAAGATCAACCAAACTAATGTTTTCTGATTCTTCTTCTTCTTATTTTACAAACTCCCATGTTTCAATCCTTTCAGCTACCTGGCTGAAAGTATTGAGACACTCCTCATAATGCTCATCCTCTCCTTCTTCTTGGGAACCTTCCAAAGTCTGCCCCAATGCTTCCTTCCTGACAGTCTCAACTAGCTATCCTACTTCTGTTGTTGTTGCATCTGCAACACAGATTTCTACCTCCTCTTGGGAAAATGGTAGGAATATCCCAATTCCCCCAATCATTAGAAGTCTCCTCAGATCCTCCTCTTCTGTCAGCTCCTCAGGCTAATTCAAACTCACCTCTAAGTTTATGAGACCCTCAAACAGTCTCAATTGTTTATCCCTGCCCACCTAGCGATATGGGATTTCCCTGCTGCTTCCCTGACAGACTATGAGATCAACTGATCCCATCTTCATCAACACCCCTTGCTGAGTCGAACTCACCTCCGAGTCCATGAGATTTTCAGATAGTCCCATCTCTATTCCCATGCCCACCTAGCAAATTGGAAACTTTATGTTGCCCTCTTGGCAGTCTATGAGATCCCGCAGCGATCTCGATCCATTTCCCACCTGGCAATGTGAAATTCCTTGGCTGTCCTCATGACAGTCTGTGAGATCCCACAATGATATCCACTCTTTACCCACCTGGAAATTGGGAATTTTTGGGCTGCCCTCCTAGCAGTCCTTGAGATATTCAACTAATCCCATTTCATCCTCAGCATCACTGAGATTTATCCCAGTCTTTGGTTCACATATATGAACCACTTTCTTAGGTCCGTCAAGGTTTTCAACATGCCTCAACCATCTTCTTAACAACCTACACTGTCTTCTAGCCATTAACTCCTTGACTGGCCATTTTTCTTTCGTCCTCATGGGCCATTCATATACCCATCTCGACTTGGCATTCTGTTGCATCTCCAATGCAAGTTCATCCATCTTTACATTCATTTCAACAAGTTCTTCATCCCATTCAACTTCGCTCATCAACTCTAGGTCTTTCCTTCCAGCACTCCTATAGCATTTAATAGCCATCTTGCTGTCTATATGTCTGCCCTCCTGGCAAACCTATTGCTGTCACTCTGCACCCTTGAGTGTTTCCAACCTCTTCCATAGTCTTCCTGACTGTCTATGGACTGTTGCCTACCTGCAAACAATCCTTACAGAGTTTCATCACTCTGTCTCCTTCCTTCTCCTTTTGTCTACAATATACAAACAGAGTTAGGCTCTGATACCAAACTGATAAAGACGTTACCTCTACCTCGACAGATTCGCTGCGTGAACTCCCAGTCTTAAGGATCGTTCAAGAACTTTCTCCTGAGCCAAAGAGGCTCTTTCAATCCCCTGTTGGAATCTCTGTCAATTCAATCCATAGGTCCTTTTGGAAGCTCCCCTGTGCGAACCTCTGAAACTTGAAAGTCAGCGAGCGCATTTCTCCCCAAGCGACCATAGTGCTATAACCAAGGCCCAATTCAAAAGGCGCTTGTCAAAATATCACGATCTTGCGAGTTCATGAGTCGAAGCCCCCGACTCCTCCTTTCCAATCCTGCGATACCCGACTTCTCTGGATCCAACAATTGTCCTTGCTCCTTGTGATTTTGCAAGTTCGCGACTTGGAGCACCCAACTCTTGGGCTCTCACCTTGAGAACTTTGATCTCTACCACCTGTCCTCCTCAGATGGACGATCTCGATATTCTCATGACTTCACTACTCGTGGAGTGGAAGGACTTCCTTCTTTGACCTCCAATGTTCGAATCCTTGATATGGGTGATCTCATGACACGTGTCCTCCTTCCAACGAATGACTTAGATTTCTTTCATGACTTCACCACTCGCAAAGTCTAGGAACTCACCTCTGTGAGTCCCGCTGCTTGAATCTCCAAAATAGACGATTCCGCGACACGCGTCCTCCTGCAGACGGACGACTCAGATCCCCTTTCACTATTTCGAGACTTCTAATGTCGAGTGCCCAGACTCTCGTCCTCCGGACTTCCGAACTCCTGAATGTCAAAATCCCGATATCCACCCCTTCGGGACTTTCTCTTTTCTTATGAGGGTTTAAACCTCGAGCTCCTCTTGACAGATCTGACAGCGGTCGGCTATTCTGAGTGAGATCCAATGGATCAAAATCTCTTTGTCTCTATGTGCTCTTCCACTGTTCCCTGGATGTGAAATCTTCAACGATCCAGATCTCTTCAGCCGAATCCGATGGAAGTTATGCTTCTCTTGAGCTTTGGCGCTTTTCTTCCAACACTTGGAAGAATTCCAAATGTAAAAGGCCTCGACCTTTGCCTTCTTTCCTCTGTGAAATATATAACATTGAGTCTCGCCTTCTTTCTAAAAAATGCTACTCCTCCTGAGCTTAACCTTTGAATCCTTGAGAGATTCTAACTTCTGTGCTCCTACAGAGTCTTCGCACACAAAGTGTTATCTCTTCTGAGCTTCTCTGAGACTCAAACCTTAAGGAGCTCAATCCTTTTTCCTTCTCCCTTAGATGGATAATTTGGATGCCCTCCTGGCACTCTGTCCACTCAAGCAACCTATTGTTGTTAAGAACCAAACATCAATATAGCATGGAAAAACCTCAGGAAAAGTACTCAACGCCTTGAAACTGAGATAATTTCAGATAATAAGCCTCTTCGAGGGGGCAACCTCCTTTTACCCCACTTAAAATGTTCAAGTACAAGATGATTCAAAATGAAAATGTCTCCTTGGTATATATAGGAGACTAGGAGGTATAATTACAAATAATGGCCTAAAGCCGACATAATTAAAATAACATTACTAATCTAAATTACAACTAATGGACTAAAGCCGACATAAATAAAATAGAATTACTAATCTAATATTCCCCAATTAAGGGGTAATGAGCCAACATTAGGGCTTAACATGCCCCTCCCCTTGAGACAAGTGTTGTCCACAATGCTTGAGAAACTCTGGATGTTTCTGTATAAAAGACTCATCTTCCCAAGTGGAATCTTCAGCTGGTAGTTTCCTCCATTTAATGAGATACTCTGAAATGGATCTATTCCTTAGCTGGCGAATTCTTGTGCCCGTGATGGATTCAGGCTCCAATATGATTTTTCCTTCCTCGTCAAGTTTTGGCAATATAGTTTGAACTGGGATCTTGTCACCTATAACCTTCTTTAAGCATGAAACATGGAAAATTGGGTGTACTCGTGAAGATGCAGGCAGCTCCAATTTGT
>ML778464.1:82528-122503 GCA_009831015.1 Picea engelmannii
TAAAATAACATTACTAATCTAAATTACAATTAATGGCCTAAAGCCGACATAAATAAAATAGCATTACTAATCTAATATGCCCCAATTAAGGGGTAATGAGCCAACATTAGGGATTAATAATTGCTGAGTCTTTAGGGTGTTCAGTAACCCTATGAAGATCCTTCAATGGACTCTTCTTCAATCTCTGAACTCAAAGAGTTCTTTCTCCTTGTGCATGTTTGCACACTGAATCAATGCCCTCCTAGTAGAGTTGTACAAAACTCCTCATAGATTTTGTCTCCTTTTGAACTTACAGTAGAGTTCTTCCTCTATGCACTCTTGCACCTGCTCGATGCCCACCTGGCAGAGTGTTTAGAATCCTCAGTGATTCTGAATTTTTCCAAACTTACAACCGATTTCTTCTGTGCACTCTTTACACCTGCTTGATGCCTACCTGGCAGAGTGTCTAGAATCCTCAATGATTTTGACTTTTGCCAAACTTATAGCAGAGTTCTTCTGTGCACTCTTTACACCTTCTCGATGCCCACCTGGCAGAGATTTACAGAACTCAACATAGGTTTTTTCTACAACTGTGTCTCACCTACACAACCTTGTCTTATGAGGTATTCAACAACCTCAAAGACCTTCCCCTGAATTGATGATTTCAGTTTCTGTTCCCGCCTGACACGTCTTTGTCTGAATCCTCAGAGTTCATAAGTGCTTCTGTGCACTGGTATTCAGAGACCGCAGTACTCTGTCATGCCCTCCTGGCATGAAACCATAAAGAACCTCTCAAGCCTAAAAATCAAACAAATCCCTGCAAATGAAAACCTATAGCATGCATTCACAGCATAAATAGAACACACATAGACATTCATTCAACACGGGAAATATGTAGGAAACACTGTTGTTTGTATTAAATGGCAAATGCCTGTTTTTACAAGGTGTTCCTAAGCACAGACTTTAACAGAGTCTCAACTCCTTCTCTTCTACTCTCTATTTGTAGATTCTCTTCTCTCAACCAGCTCTTCTATTACCACTCTCACTACTACTAAAATGAGATCATAATTGATCTTTTACATGAGGGGGCTCTTCGAGCTCTTCCCTCGAAACTCACCTACCCTATTCAATGGCATTGAATGGGCTGTCTAGTCTGCATATTGGATCTATATCTCAGCCTTCAAGAATTAAAGGCCTACCTACCTATCTATTCCTGTGCAAAGAACAATCTCTTGGCTCAACAGCCTAAAACATTAAATTTACATTCATTCAAATTTTAGATTTGAAAACGAGGGCTGCACCTCTCTTAAGCACGTGATTTGAAACTACTGATGTGGCTGGTTGGTTGCCTGGTTGACGTGGAGAGATGCTCCTGCATCAAAATCGCAGATGGCCGTGTGATTACCCACAACCTTCTGCGGGTCATGCTTTTTGAATTCAATGCTAACCAATTTTATTTCTTCCAAAGCCGCAACCTCTACATTAGAGTGACCGAAATCCAGTAGGGAAAATGTACCAATCTGTAGGGGAAAAGAGGGCCATACCTTTTTCTGTACTATTTTGAGATCCTTTCTAATACCACCGAGAACAGTTTGTCGTGCGACCTCTTGGCACACTAGTCAGTATGGTAAAAATTAAGGCAGAGCATATGTAGGAAATGAACAACCAAAAACCCTAATATAGGAGAAGTGTTCCTCAATATACCATTCTACTATTCTGACCTGGTTATTCACAATTTTTTCGGAGATTCTAGGAGGTGGGTAGCCATATATGGCGGTGTGCATTGGCACCACTACCCAGTTGCAGATCTCATAAAAGAAGTATTTTTACTTTTCTTCCCAAAGCTTCGAATGGTAAATATGTATGGGTTCGACACTATTTGGAGTCCAACTCCAATCCATCAGCGAAAAAGGCGTCATGAAACAGATGGCTTCCATAATATAAGTCGACATGAAAAATTGGGTTGGTTTCCCCTTGGCTCTTAGTGACTAATATCTTGTAATATCTTGAACCAAATTGTCTGAAAATATCTTTTCCTAGTCAAAAGAGTACCCTTATGCTACTGTGTGTATAATAGCAACCCACGGTAAAAAGAAATGAGTTTTGTTTTCCTTCTCGTAGAGCCTACACATCATCATTTTTATGTACATTATGTGGGGTTCTAGTGCGACAACTGGGTATATACCATGGGATTCCTCTCTAAACTTCTCTGGACAAGAATACTAGTCTTTAATTAAATTGGGAAGGTTTTTTTCGTATTGGTTGCATTCCTTCTTGTTGAAATTTACCAGGAAATTTGCATTGTAAACAAAATTGGATACTGAAGACAATTTGTACATCACCTGTAGGTGTTCTGGCCTTAAAGACCCAACTGCAACCTTTTGCAAATTGAAAATAGTACTGGTTGGGATATCTACATGGTCCAGCACCCAACCAATCATATCATTGTAGGGAAATATCTTAGGCCTTGTCTCTATCTTCTGTAGTTCTGACTGGCCAATAATTTTTTATTTGGTAGATATGCCATCCTTGTCATTGTCTCTTGAATCATCCTGGAAATTTACCAATTCATATTGTAAGATGTTGAATACTTGTGTCCAGGATTTGACGGTCTCTATGCTTCTGGGTGAGGTCTCAAAGAGAACATCTGCGTTCTGGCTTGAACTTTCACCAGTCTCTTTAGGTGCTTTCAGAGGAGCCATGGTATCAAGCCTTCGAACTCTATTATCTTCCACAGGAGATGCGTAAAATCCTTTAGCTGGAAAAACTTACTGCTTAGTAAAACACATAATGAAATTCAAATTCACATCCCTTTTCCTTTAATCACATCAATTAACCAATACCTTTAATGGAAGAGTATTTAATTTCTTTAATGAATCATATTTAAGCAATGGCTCAAAATCTTATTTGGAATGATTGTCGTAAAGGTATTATTAATGGCATTCATTTTTGGTGGTTCATGCTTGGAAAAAGAACATACGAAATTTGAATCTATCCGAGTCATCATTAAGCTATGTATTAATTAAGAGATAGTCTTTGTTTAAGCATCGATTAATCATAGTTACATTAAGTAAATTTTGGAGTTTTGGCTCTCGGGAAATCTTATAATAGCTTGATCTATAACTTATGAAATGTGAAATCATGACGTGATTAATTAAGTTTAATTGCATTTAACCTTTTTAATTAATCATGATTAACCTCTAATATTTCAGGGTTTCAGGTCTCGGGATATTCTATACTAGTTTGAGATATATTCTATGAATCACGAAATCGTGATTGATTAATTAATATTAATCACTTTTAACCTTTTAAATAATCATGATTAACTTCAAGGGTTTCACGATTTTGGGTATTGGGACTTTGGTTGTCGTTCGAGGCAGGATCCCCGAAACGCAAAATTGCGATAAGGTTTAAATATCGTTAATCATTTTTAATCATTTAATTAACCCAGTTTAACTTAAGATAGTTTCACGACTTCATATATTGGGACTTTGGAGTTCTTACATGTTGGACTGTTCGTATTGTGAAACCCCGAAACCTGACATTTCGAAGGTATCCTTTAGTGATTTGACCTTTTAATGAGTGGGTGGCTCCATAACTTTTAAGGATTTCAGATCATTCGATTCAACAAAATACTTCATCAACGGTGATATTCAAGTGTGTGTTTGTCCTTATTTAAACCAGAACAAAACTTATCTAAGTCTAAAGTTTAGAAAAATATATATTTTCAACATAGGCTCCATCTAGGGATCACGTCTCCCTGCGAGTCACAAAGAACAATAGAACAAGTGCCTTTATTGGGTAAATGGCATCATTATTTCATTTTGTGGAACTTTTTCAGAAAAGGATCGCACTAAGAAAAGGGTTTCACCCGTAACTTAGAAAACTTTCAAAAGATGTCAAATCATGACTTTTGGTTAGGCTATTTGAAATTTATCTTCCCTGAAACTGTATTCAGATTTGCTCAAGATAATCAAAACAACCTTAACCTATCTATCAGACTTTGTTCGATCTTATTCATGTCAAGGAAAAGTGATTTTAATAATTTAATTTGGGAGTCCTTAGTTTGCTTAGAATGTAAATCTTGTCGAGAGGAAGACTAACTACCAGAGTACATTATAATACATGTATAACAACCTTGCAAATATTGTAGACATTGTTTCACTGCCAGCGAGCATGTTCAGTACCCCGATGAAGTTATCTAATTCCCAAATTGAATTTCTTTTCACCACTTCATTTTTTGATCTTGCATTTAAATGCTTGAGATGAGGGCAATCATTTAATGAATTTCCTTTCATCATATCTTTTTCAAACTAGATGGGGGAAATCATTTAGATGAATTTCCTTTCACCATCTGTCTTATATATATATTTTTAAGCATGAAGTGGGGAAATCAATTTGTATGTCACATGGGATGATATCTTCTTATAAATTAGCAACAAAGGTCTATTAATTCACTTTGATTACTCTGGGTTAATTTCCTTCCGACCTTCAAGACACCTTCGCCTACAAAGAATTTTTTCACGGGGGATTTTTACTTTTCAGGGGATTGCCTTGAGTGAAATAGATCAATTTGAATTTGTTAGAGAGGCTAAAGTAGTCAATATTAACCTAGACATACATTCTTCCAGTTAAATATAGAGGTGCATATAAATATTCACCTAACATTACTTTGAGACATGTTTATGAGTTTTCAGAGTTGAGGCGAAATCTTCTTTCTGTGGAGACCAAGGGAGGAGATGAAAACCAAAGGGAACAAAAGATTTAATATGGACGGATTGGAAAAGTAAGATTTCAATATATTTGTTGCAAATAGGTTCAATATTGCATAAGCTTTTCAGTGATTCTCATATTTCTTTAAGATCTTTTATTTGTATTTAATTTTTATTTAATTTTCATTTAATTGAAATTCTTTATTTTATTTATTAAACATCAGAGGAAACTTTTAAGATTAGTCTATAATTATCGTATTCCTCTTATCGTTTATTAGGTGACAATATTTCTATGAATGAGACTTCTTTTAGATTTAGCTAAATCCCCCTGAAAAACTTCAACTTGGTTCAGTAGGTTTTAGAAGCTCATACCTGAAAATTTCTTCATATTTTCAACTAAGACGACTATTTATTTATCACCTGTTTTTGGAGTATATCGCTATTCTGAAACATTTTTCTAATATTTTGAATATCATCCAGTATCCCGCGATAAAAATAAACATGGGATCTGTCAGATACTTCTCAAAAGAAATAGTAACTATTACATGTTTTTTGATTTTCCTGTTTTCCTTTTTGAAAACAACAAATGTGTCTATATTTACAGTGAAATTAGCAACTTACCAAAGAAATAAAAAATCGCAAATAAAAGTAAAGAAATCAAACCAGTATATACAGTGAGAGTTTGGAAACCATTTATTGCATAAAATGCTTCAGGTAACGCCCGCTGATAGGGGCCTTAAGGATTTTCCCATCCCGGTTTTCCAACAAAAATGAATTCTTCCCTTTAGAAGCTATGATCTTGAAGGTTCCACACCAGATATGGTCGAATTTGCCATGTTTTCCTGAGTCTTCCTTCCTAGCATCCCACTTTTAAACTAGGTCACCGGGGAGGAATTCCCTATCGTTAGCTTTTTGGTCAAACGGGGCTTTCATGTTATCTTGATATTTCTGGAGCTTCTCATCTACTTCAACCCTATTTTGCTAGACTTAAATCAATTGATTTGTTCTCCTGGTGACGTGATTTGGCTCTTCCTTGGCATCTTTCCAGAGTTTCATTATAGGCAGAGAAGTATTTATGGGGAGAACAACATCAATACCATATACCATTTGAAAATGGGACATTCTGATTGATCACTTAGTGCCTATATGATTAGCCCACAAAGCATATTTTAAATGCACATGTCAGGCTTTCTTATTTTTAGTCAACACTTTTTTAATTATGGTGATTAGAATCTTGTTTGAGGATTCAGATAATGCATTGCCCTGAGGATAATAGGTTGTGGAATGCCCTAGTAAAATATTATACTTCTGACAAAAACATACCAAAGCCATGGACTTGAAAGATTGGGCATTATTAGTAACTATTTTCCAAGGACAACCAAACCTCGACAAAATGTTTTCTTCCAAGAAACCGATCACCATTGTATTTGTTGTGTTTCATGTCAAAATAGCCTCTACACATTTGGTGAAATAGTCAGGAGAGGTCAAAATCCACTTATGTTGTGAACTTGAATGCAGATGTATTTCACCGATGAAATCTAGACCCCATTCTTGAAATAGAGCTTTTGTTTTAATTGGGACCAAAGGTAGTGCGAGAATCTTTTTCTTGCTTGAAAATAGTTGAAGGAGGTTATAGGCTTTGAATTTAGCGTTCACATCAGTAAATAGTTTCGGCCAATAATATCCAGCTCTCATGATTTTATATGTCGTTGCTCTCCATGCATGATGCCCTCCACACACTCCATGGAATTCATTTATTACCCTCTCCATTTCGGATTCTATTAGATAGCTTAGTAAGAAACCCAGAGGATCCTTCCAATATAGTTTATTGTCCATGATACAATATTTTACTACGTGCAACTTCAACATTCTATCTTTGGAATGAGTCATACCGCTCAGGCACCGCAGAGTGAGAAGGTAGGAAACTATGTCTTTATACTAAGTTGAAGAAGATAATTTCTCCTAGATTTGAGTCGTAGGTATATGGTCATCCAACTCTTCGATATCTAGAATTTCTTCATAGGATTGTAAATGATTTATCCCAAGTGCCTGGAAATTTTATTCGGCTAGTAATTTAGCCAAACCCTGACCTTTGACCAGTTTGGTCAGTTTTACTTCTAGGTCAAATTCTTGAATCTTGGCCAACCATCTACCTCTTTTTTCATCACTGTCTGTCTGAACTAATATGTCCTTGATAACGTTGGTTGGTACATAGGCGATTACTTTAGAATGGAGCACATAAGTTCTGAAAGGTTTGAGAGCTTTCACTATTGCATATGCTTTCTTTTCTAGTATATCATATCTTAGTTCAACATCTCTGAGAATTTTACTAAAGAATGCTATTGGTTGCTCAAAACCTTCATCGTTCTTTTGTAAGAGAATGATCGCGATAGTGTGTTCGGAGGAAAATGAGAAAATCAAGAATTCCTTTGTATAATCTGAGTTGGCTAGCATTGGTGCTTCACCTATAAATTTCTTGATAAGTTTGAATGATGCTTTGGATTTGGTTGTCCATTTAACTTCACTGTCCTTCTTGAGCATATCTGTAATCAATTTTACAATTTCAACGAAGTTTGGGATAAATCTTCTTAAAAAAATATTTTTTCCTAAAAATGATTGAATCTCTTTTTTATTCCTAGGAATATTTATTGTATCTATAGCTTCAACCCTTTTTAAGTCGATTTTAATTCCATATCTAGATACTATGTACTGCTTGATTAACTCAACATATTTTCTATTTATTTCAGGGGGAGGGTATTTAGATATTTTTACCAGCTTAGGAGTTTCCTTGGTGCCTATATTACAATCTTCAACCTCTTCAGGTTGAGGCCACAAAGTAGACTTCAAGGGAATATCATCATGATCAAATAATATCTCCAAAGGAATTAGACCTTTAGGGATATGATTATTTTTTAGTACCAACATGCGATTATTAGAGATATTATCTCGAAAATTCTGAAGATCCTCACCTTCCTGCATTATCCAAGCAGGGTCATTTTGATTTTCCTGATCAATATGCATTTCAAAAAATTCATCCACCATTTCTAGGAATTGTTTGATTTTCTCATCATCTTCTAAGACCCGCCAGTGTTTTATATTGTTTGGTATTGAGGGTCTGTGCCTCATTTCTATGTGATAGTTCAGTTTGAGAACAATAGGAGGTACAAACGTTCTGGTTGCTTTGGCCAATGAATCTTCCTGTTGATTTTTTGTTCTTGGAATGTGACGAATATTAAACGATGAGAAAACAATTTCAATCAGATCCCAGGAACAATTTCTGTAAGACCTCAACCTCAAGTTTTTGGCCTGATACTGTTGCTTTATCTTCTTTATAATTACTTCTACATCGCCATAAACTACCAGGTTTTCAATCTTCAACTTTCTGGCAACCTCTAATCCTAAAACCAGGGCTTCGTATTCACATACATTATTGGTATAAGAGATGTGCCATTGTAATATTTAGGAGAAAGGGATAATAAACTCGTCTCCAGGTGCCATAAACAACACTCTAGCTCTTGCTCCATCACAAGACAAAGAACCATTCAAATATATTTTCCAAACTCCAGTACTATTTACATTTTTATTTGTCTTTTCTATTTTTTCTTTTTCTATACAATTTTCTTCTATACATTCATCTAAGTCATCATCGATCGATAATATACAGTTTCCTAAATACTGATTTGTGACATAAAGAGAATAATTATTTGGATTCAACAGATCACTTACTGTATATGACAACATTGTTTCTCTATACAGGCGAGTAAATTGTCCACCGAAGATCCAGATTCTAGCGTATGTCATGTCGAGTTGAAGGGATCCTCCAAGTTTGGCGCCCTGATACCTGGACAACAACATGCCATACTTTGGAGGGATATCAACAAGTACCACATCCATCAAAACACATTTTACAGGAATCTGTGCAAGATTAACCACTAAATCTTTAATCATACCCACACATTTAACTTTTCTCGAATCAAAAGAATACAGATCTCCGTATGGTATTCATGTAATTTCGAGACCAAGTCTATCCATAATAGTTTTGGGCATCACATTGTGGGAGGCTTCAGAATCCAACATGCAGTTATGGAGTAGATGATCATGCACAGTCAACGTAATGTATAAAGGAGCGACAAAATCTCTAGCATTTTCAAAATGTGGACCAAACATTATAGTTGGCTTATCATCTTCTAAATTTATAACATCCTCATGAATTTTGACATCAGTAAAATTTATCATTTTGGCAATATATTTTCTTTATGTAGGGTTTTTTTCCAATTCAACCAGAGGCACGAGGATCTTGATTTTATTAATCTCATTCTATAAACTAAAAATTCCCAATGCCTTTTCGACTTCTCTGGTCAGGGCTTCTATCTCCCTTTTCTCTGATTTATTAGTTCATGTTTCTTTCGTTTCATTTGTTTTTGTTTTGGCAGTCTGTGTTTTAGTTTATCTTGTTTTAGCATTATGTGTTTCAGCTGCTTTTATTTTGGCAGTCTGTGTTTCAGTTGTTGGTTGAGCTGCCTCATTCGCTTTACTTCTCGACAAGATTTTCTTCGGTTGGGCAGTTGTGATATTTCTATCTCTGGGCCATAAATTATACCTATGTTGAAGCTCGGCCATAATATTGTCAGCGATTCCTTGATAAGCAGAAGCTTCTGAGATATTTATTCTATCATCATTATTAGACTAGTATTTTGCATTTAAAGACCTTTAATAATATTTCCTCGTCAAATAAGGTTCTTGACAATCATCACCAAGATTATTCATATCTTCCTCTAACTCCTCAAAGTTTCACATGTCATCTCCTCCTATAAAAAATTTCATTTTTAAAGGGGGTCTGAATCTTTTTATCTTCATTTTTTATTTGTCTTTGTTGTATTTGAGGGTTAGGATTCCTCCTGAAATATTTTCTAATGAACTGATCTGTTTTAGATTGATCCAATTCCATTTTTGAGATTTTATTAGATAATTCTTTGATTATTTTTTCGATGTCATCCATTTTGTCTTTCATAGACCTCCCAAATCCAGAAGGTCCTTCTTTTTCTCTGAATCATCTGGTTTCTTTATTTCCTATTTCGATTTTAGCTTTTAACTTTCTCGATGCCATCGTATTTGACTCTATTTCTATATCATCGTCCTGCATTCTTCTGAGGTCAACAGATCTCATTTCCCTCAACAGTAAGGAAAAGTCGGGCTCAAAAGCCCCCGCGAAAGTCACCTTTGCTACAGGTTGTGAAGGTTTAACCTCAACTAGAATTTTGTTATATAGTTTATTAAATCTCTGAGTGAATTCGAGAACTATTTCTGAATTTTGCTTTATTAAAGCTCTGAACTCAGTTAAATAATAAAGGTGATATTTCCTCTCTCCCCATTGTCTGAGAAAGGCATTTTCTAACTCATCATATTTTCTTATAGAACCTGTCAGTATCCCTCGGAACTAGGTTCTCACCTGTCCTTCGAAATTTTGAACTAGGAGTATTGAATAAACATCCTCGTTCTCAAGGCCAAGTATATCGACAAATTGATCGAAAACAATTTTGTGTTTAGTGGTCGTTAAGTCTCCCTCTCCTGTGAACTTCGACAGGTTTTTCATATAGTTTTTGGGTAGTTTGTGGAGGGTAACTAGGAGGACTAAAGGAGCATACCTAGCATCTACTTTAGAAAATATTATAGGAAGTGGAGGTGGTCCTTGACCACCTCCTCCTCCTCCTCCAACACCCAACACTCCTCCACCTTTTCCACCTCTGGCACCACCTCCTCTGATAACAACCATTGATAATCTAGGGGATGAAACTTGGACATTATAGAGAGGATTTTCAAAAATGTGTAGTGGTCTTCCCGCTACTTCAGGATGAAGGGAAAAAGGTTTTGAGAACTGGTCATTAGGAGATAGAAAATCAAAAAAGGGGGGGAAAGAGAGATGTGGACTAGGTTCTTCAGACTTACATGATATATAAACGGGAGATCCAACAGGAGTCGAATCAGAGTGTAAGGTATGTTCTTCGAAACTTCGGGAAGCTGGAAATTTTATTTCGGGGACTGATGGAATATCAATCAAAGTTGGTATGGAGATGGGTATTTTTCCTTTATTAGAAAAGAAGGCAATTGAATCAGTTTCAATCTTTATCTTAGGTAAAACCAAATCACGGTTTATGATTTTGGCTTCAACTCTATCAGCTGATGTTTTTCCGAAATAGATTTGGGTGGAAACTTCTTTGAGAGTTAACTATTCAGAAGGAACCTTGGTATTAGAATGTGTGGGTTTGGGTTGATAAACCTTACTTGTACAAGTAGTGGTATACTTAAGGTATCCCCTTGGTTTTAAAAAATTTCCAGGGTTGGATACAGGCGTGGTCTACATATCATCCATATTTTTTCTGGTATTCCTTCGACTAGATGCCAGTTTATTAGTGGTGGAGTCGCCAAGTGAAAATTAAAATTATCCTTAATATTGTATTCTATCTTTGTTCACTATCAAATAAAGAAACTTACCATTTCATTCTCCCAGGGAAAAATGACTTCGTCTCTCCATCCCCGGCAATGACGCCAAAAAGATGTTGTTCCTGAGATTAAACTCAAGGCTCAAAGAATAATGTTAGGCATCAGGAATTAAGGAAAGTTGGTTTTAAAGTTGACTTTTCTTCTGTTAGTTGTGTAAGAGTTAAATCCTCAAATGAAATTAATATCTGAATAGAACAGAGGTCGTATTTCGTCGTATGAGTCAATTTATCAAATTGAAGGAGGAGAAGAAAATTACAAAACTATTAAACAAACTAAAGCATCAATGATAGAAGAGTCTTACCTTTTTTATAGTAGAAGGAAAAGTAGAATGCACTCCTGAAACAATATAAGATGTAGTAATCCAAATAACAGGCAGGTCTTGTATTTGCTGATAGCAACTACAAAGGAAAAATTGCTTACTAATCAAATACTAAATGAAACGTAATCAAAGTAGTTGTCATACTAAATTGTAATCATTCATTTGTTCAGGAATGACTTAAAGAGAACAAAAGATATGAAACAAAAAGAGGGCACATAACTCAAACAACACAAAATTTGGAATCCATGTCTGCATTTGTATTAATACTCACAAAAAAATGAGTTTTCTTAGTTACAATACAGAAAGAAGTAGCATGTGCTTAACCTTTGAAAGTTATATTTATACAAAAGGTTCTCAACCTTAAACGGTTGGAATTATCCTTATTTATAAAATAGTAAAAATTTACAAAATGTAAAATGTGAAACACTTCACTTGCATCTTTTCTGTCAGTCTCCTCATTATGCTGGCAAAGGTGTTTTTCTCTCTAGTTCTCCAGCTCCAAAATGGATAATGTACAAAAGTCATCTCATTTGTTTCCAACGATGATACCTTTTCCTTACTCAATACATTTGATACATCTGCTCACAAATTGCGCCACTAGCCTAGAGGGCTCTGTTAAATTATTAGCCTAAAATATATATATAATTTATTTTCCAATTGAGGCAATCTTTCTTCCATTTGTCTATATTCTGAAACTATAGACTGTAATTGTGGATTAGGCTTCACTAGCCATCTATTTATATGAATAATATCAACCTGTTTTGTCTGAGATTTCGGCTTGAGCCTCTTCCATATTTGTCTTAATGTCAAGTTGATGTTTTGTTATGTCAATCTATCCCATTACTCCGGATCTATCTTCTTTATCAAAGCCTAATGATTCTTTGTTGAGTGAGTGGAAAGCCTTTTCACAAAACTCCTTCACTTCCTTAGCCATTTTCTTGCTTTCAGCTATGCTAGATTCCCAAGCCTTTAGTATTATATCACCTCTGGTCTGTTCTGAAACAGATAACCTAGAAGCCATAGATACTCCTTCTTTTGTTGATGACACAATTTCTTCTTGGAAGGTAGTCCAGGTAGAAATAGCTTCTCTCTCTATTAAACAATTGTTATTTAATCCTTGATCTATCACCCGAAAATGATCTTGGACAATTTCAACCTTAGTGAGAAGGCTTTGTTGTGATTCTTTCAGTTCCTTTCATACTTCCAATGCTTGAGCTTGGAACACTATTATATCTACAATCATGTTTTCAATAGAGCTTACTTTGTCTTGCAGTTTCCTTACCAACTCATCATGTTGGGTGGCCCGTCCCTGGCTCGCCTGTATTTGAGTTGTTGGATTTCATGTTTGTCACTAGCTCTAATCTTCTCGAAACCCTTGTTGACCTCCTTCTGGACGTTCTTTTCTATAGTCTTCATTTGATTCTGCAATCGGATTATTTTTAGATCTTTGTGCTTCAGTCATTCTTTTAAATTTCCGACTGAAAATTGGTTAGATGTTCCAAAATCCCCCAATGAGCCTGCTACTTCTTGAGCAAAGTCTACCTCCTCCAACTCTTCTCCATCAATTAGCACCCTGTGTCTTTTGACAGCTGAACCTTCCTTTATATGCATTTCTCTCTTCACCACAACCTTCCTTTTGTTGCTAAAAATAAATTGGAAGGAGGCAACTCTTGAACCGAAATGGGTGTGAGAAACGAAATCTAAGTCAAACTCCTGGAGGAAAACTATCCATCTACCGATCTTTCCTCCTATTACCCGTCATGTCAACATGTACTAGAATGGATTCACGATAGCAATGAAGGTGGTCTTGCGAAATAGAACATAATGAAGGAATCGTTGAACAGCATGAACTGCTACCAACGCAAGTTTTTCGATATGAGAATAATTGAATTCTGGTCCTACGAGGCTTTGGCTCAGGTAATAAATCACATATTCTGAGAACAAGTCATCCTCCTTAACTAAGACCATGCTGATGGATGACTTTGCTATAGCTAGGTATAATAAGAAATATTTGTTATAGTTAGGTGGCCTAAGCAAAGGGGCAGTCATGAGGGCATGTTTCAACGCGTCAAAAGAATGTTGGGTGGCATCGTCCCAATGAAAAGGAATGTATTTCTTCAGTAAGAGCATAAATCCCTTTCTGATCTCAACATAGTTGGCAATGAAATGTCTTAAAAAGTTTTCCTTGCCCTGTAGACTCTGAAGTTGAAGGATTGTGCGTGGGGGGGGCAAATGAATTATTGCGTCAACCTTGAGAGGATCGACCATGATCCCTGTTGTTGATATTATGAAACCTAACAAATGTCCTGATTTTACGCAAAAGATGCACTTGCTTGGGTTCAAGCGAATACGGAAGTAGCGACAACGCTCAAAGATAAGTCAGAGGTGTGTGGGATGATTCATTCTGTTGTGATATCGAGATGCTAAATCATCTAAATAGGCCTCGACTATATGCTTGAGGTCATGGAAAGAAAAATACATGGCCCGCTGAAAGGTCGTTCCAGAATTTTTGAGACCAAAAGGCATCTTACGATATGCGAATGTACCCCAAGGACAGATGAATGTCATTTTGTGTTGATCTTCGGGTTTAATTTGTATTTGGTTATATCCCAAAAAAATGTCCATGAAAGAGAAGGCCTCACAACCCGTACATTCATCAATTATCTAGTCGATGAATGGTGTGGGGAAATTATCTTTGGGACGGGCCTTGTTTAAATCATGAAAGTCTGTACATACATGAATCGTGCCTTGTTTTTTATTGACCAGCACGGGGTTTGACACACATTGGGTCAAATGGATAGGATAGATAAAACCGGCTTTTAGCAGTTTCTCAACTTCAACCTTAATGGTTGCTTCTTTCCTGGGGTTAGCTGGATGAAGCTTCTGCTGGACAGGCTTGGCATATGGATAAGTTGTGATTTCATGTTCGACTATTTTTGGATCGATGCATGGCATTTCATTGTAAGACCAGGAAAAAACGTCACATAATTCTTTAAAAAGATCTGTGTAGATTTGAATCTCTCTGGGGGAGAAGTCAGCTCAGATGAAAATGTTCTCCACGATGCCAGGGGTTCTGGAGATATTGATTGGTATGGTTTCAGTGATGGTTTCCATATTACCCTCAACATAGACCTCGTTTGTAGCTAAGGGATTAATAGGACAAGACTTATCTCCAGTCATAGTCAAGGTGAATTCTCCGACCTTGATTCTACTTAACTCTGAGAGGAAGTATGATCTGTGATGAAGATCATCCCAGGGTTTGTCCGGACTAGTCATTGCTTCAATTACTGCTTCGTTAGAGGGAAATACTAAGTCTAACGAATCGGTGTTAGCGAGAGAACCTTCAACCTGAATAGGCTCTAAAGGCAAAATCTAAGTCTTGTGCAGGAGTTGGATCTGGGTTGTCTGAAGTTTGTTGGACTAAAGAGTACGCTGCTTCAGCTACGGACAAGGGCATGGACATGCCCGGGTGCTCTGTCCCTTCCATCATGGCTGATGGGTAAGGAAGTATCCATGGATTGGTGAAGTGAGTCATGTGAAACGATGAAACTTGGAAAATTTCAACCTCATGGTGGTCGGATATGAACTTGACATCGCCTTGAGGGGACGAGTAATCGAAGGTACCCATCAAAGATGGGCACAAACCAACCCCTACGTTGACTATACTTGGTTGAGGATTATCAATCATCAGGACCGTGAACACCCCTAATGAAGGGTCAGGTCTGGAGAAAGACAATTTATCAATGGTCACAATCCGGTCCTCGTGTGAAAACAACAAGACCCGAAAAACTATAGCAACCATTTCTTGCATGGCATAAGTCCAACTCCTTCCTAACAAGAGATTGTAGTCAAGGGACATGTCGACTACTTCTACCTCGATGCACATGGTCTTCCCTCCCAAATGCATGGGGAAAGAGGGAATGATACCATGTGGTCGAAACGAATGACCGTCGAAAGCAGTGAGGAGAGTAGGTGATAGAGACAAAATGGGTTGGCCAATGGCCTTCCAACATGCCAACGACATAACGCATGTTGAGGCACCCTCATCAACCACCGTGCGGAAAATATTTTGAGTAAAAGTTTTCATGGGGTGAGCCACTACTATATGAAATGCTACGTGGTAAGGCAGAGGAGGTTTTAAGTCGGTTGTATCTAGCATGATGGTACCTGGATTACAAGTCTCGGTAGATCCTAAAGTGGTTAAAAAAGCTTTCCTCTGGGAAGGGTATCTTTGGAGGACCTCCAAAGTGGACATCGCACAAGGGGTTTGAGAAAAATCCTCCACCATAGAATAATTCTAGGCGGCCCTTGCATTTGGGTTGTGAGAATTTTTTTTGAATGCGCCTTTTGGGATGCGCGTCATTGTTTCACCCAAATTCTTCTCAATCTGTAGAGGAAGAGAGGGTATTTCAGCTTCTTTTCCCTTCTCAGAAGTGCCTGGTTTACTGTAGTCATGCGCTCTAGTCGATAGAAAAGAATCACCCTTCATCATATATACATTCACGGATGTGGGATTGTTTGAAGATGGAGAGGGTCCTTGACTGCCCCCTTCTGCGCTTGTGGAGGCTTGGGTTAGATTTTTCCCATGATAAAATGGATTGGTTAACATAGCAGGTTGTTGTTGTGTCACAAAAGTTTAGGCCTCTGCAAGATGAGGACATAGGTGGGTCGGGTGGTCTTCCGCGCACAAGTTGCATGGATACCTCGCTTTCCATTTCTCAGTGTTGCCCCCGCCAGCATTATCAGTGGGTTTCTTATCCCCCTTACCCTTCTTTCATTTTTTTTTCTTTCCTTTAGGCTGTTGGGTGGCCTTTGGATTTGTCAATTGCACTGTGTGTACATCCGACATTTTAGTAGGGGGAGCATCCAAAACAATAGTTTGTCTGGCCGCTGTGTGTTGTATAGATAATAGCTGCAATTGCTTCGTCAATTGCTCAGCGGGTTTTGTTTGTGTTGAACCAACAATACCATCGGCATGTGGTCCAGCTCTCTATCTAGTTTTATCAAGTATTGAGCGTGGAACATCTGGCAAGATATCATATAATAAACCAGACTGAGAATAGATGAGCTCAAGATGTTGAGCTCTCATGACAGTGTCTTCTTTAGAAAACACTCCTGAGGTCGCGACG
This sequence comes from Picea engelmannii, assembly GCA_009831015.1. NCBI lineage: Eukaryota > Viridiplantae > Streptophyta > Pinopsida > Pinales > Pinaceae > Picea > Picea engelmannii. The sequence goes on from ML778464.1 coordinate 99,169, forward strand.
TATTTGGATAATTGTGGGACCAAAGACTTAAGGAACCACTCGAGAAGGAATGCTGGTGGGACTGACACCTTAATTAAACTCTTCTGTTGTCTCCATTCTCGAATGGGATTAGAGATCTGGTCCGCTTTTGTCTGTACGAAATTGGCTAGCAATTCTATGCCAGCATCGTATCTCACAGGTAATTGGAAATTGTTTAGGAAGGTCATTGCCAATTCACCAAAGGAAGAGTATCTTGAGCGGTCGAGCTCAATGTACCATTTCACAAAACTCCCAATAAGAGTATGTTGAATAAATCACAACTGTACGGAGTCATCTTTCAACGAGTTAGATGAGCACCAAAGGTGGAAGGTAGTCACATGATTGCCTGGATCTTCGTTCGGCTTGGCTTTGAACTTTGGTATGTCTGAAGGCAACTTTGTCAGCATAGGGGGCCAATGCAGATCATGACAGATAGGGTCAATCAACAACCTTGTCAAGTTTGGAAAATGCAAGGTTTCTAGGTGTTACCCATGATTTTGGTCATCGTGATGATGTATTGATGTTGGTGTACTTAGGCTCCTCATAAGAACTTTCTCCTAAGAAAAGTGACATTCATGTCTTCCTAGAAAACTTACTTTTGAAGAGAGTTCACAGGTTGCTAATATCCCAGGGTGGGAGAATGACCCATTCTCGCAAGCTATCATTCTTGCAAGCTACCTTAAGCTAGGGTGCAAACTTCTCGCACTGTGCTATATAGCTAGGGTGCAATTTTTCTCTAAAGCTTGGAAAAAGATGAATTCTCGATGGTTCTAGAAGGGAATATTCTAGAAGAATGGGTTGGTATTCGAATGGTTATCCTTGTACTGGATTCCCTGATATTGTGGGATCATTCTTATCCAAGTAACCATCTCATTCTCTCCTATATATTGAGGGAATTCTCATGGAAAAGGTTAAGCAAGATTCATTGGAGAATTGGTGAAAGAATTGTGTGGAGGACTTAACTTGAACAGGAGCTTGGAGACTCTAGCAAGTCTATCAAGAGGGATTTGATCTTCTTCATACAAGGATTGAGAAAGTGTGTGTGTTGGATCCAAGAGCCATCGAAAGGAAGCTTGCGACATCAAGGCAATCAGGTTGTAATCTTCTACTTTCAATTAATATTATACAGCGGCATGTCCTTTTCCCATAAAGTCATTCTCACTTTATTGTGTAATTCCTTGATCACACACATAAGTTGACAGTTGAATATATTTTTCTATGTTTACTTTGGTTGGTTTTTGTTGTCTTGGTCTTGACTTCACAAGAGCACCGGAGCGAAGCGGGAGCAACAAAGACTCTAGGAAGCGATACAAAGGTATGTTACTTGTTCCTTCCTACTAGCTAATTCAATGGTCAAAACTTAGGGAAAGAGTCATGTCCTGTCCTATTTTGTTCTAGATCCAGGTGGATCTAGGGAGATCTGTTAGTGTCCACACCTACCGATTAGTCCGATAACAAAATTGGCTACTCCACTGGGGAGATAACCTGTTTTCTTTATGGTTTTTGGTATTTTTCTTTGGCCATTTTCTCTTGCCTTACCTTTCTCCATTCATATCAATCTCTGAGTCTTCAGGATACCTTGATAGACCCTCTGGGTCCAGAGGCCTCTTCAAATTTTGTGTCTTTTTCCAAAAATTTGATTAGTTTCAGGCATTCTTTCACTGCACTCCACAGTGGCCTGCAAGAATATGTTGAGTTTGCACCCTACTTTTAGGTTCAATGCGAGGTTCTCACACTCTGCTCGAAGCTCACCTGCGAGAATGACCTATTCTCACACTGTGTAATACTCTCAACGTACGAACCCATTTTTTTAAAAAAATTTCTTTAAGACTTTGGCATGATCAACTGCTTAGATCAGTATAGGTGCCTAATAAGAGATTCTTGGACTATTGGTTGATGTTTTCTTGTCTTCATTCTTGTGCACGAACAGTCTTAGGAAATCAAGACTTTTCCTGTCCATTTTTCTTGACTATCATTTCTTGACTTTTCTCTGCAAAGATATACTCTCTGATTTTGGAATCTAAGTGTACTTGTTTGGTTAAGAACAGGTGATCAGTTGAAAGTTGAGCTTCTTTGTCTTTATCATTTTCTCATTGTTTGAAAGATCACTTTTCTCATGCAATTGAAAAGACTAGTTTGGTTTGCTTGTTATTTTTGTTTCCATTGAAAGAGTGGTTTGGGTTTTTTATCTATTGCTTGTTCATTAGTTTTTTTATTTTTTGCACTCTCACCATCACGGTGTAGGTCCTTTTTGAAAAGTGAACAAAGTTTTTCTTTCAAAAGAATTTTCATTTTTGAAAACATTGAAAATCAATTGTTGAAATTATTGAAAAATAAACAATAGAGAATTGTTATTTTTGCGTGATTTGTTGCAATTGCATTTTAAAGGGAATTGTGTCTTGTAGTTAAAGGTCGATCCAGAAAACTTCTCTTTCCCTCCCATACATAGGATTCATTGAACGAAAATTGATATATTTCATTCTTATCCATGCATCGTTGGGTCAGAGTCTTATACAACATCAGTTTCATCTTCGATTCCTTTGAGTAGCAACAACCCTTAATAACATTGCGCAATTGTAAAATTTAACTAGTAACTCTTTTCTAGGGCTCTATTACACCAACATTTTAGCTAGGCTATCACTTTGGAATAGGAAGCGAGATACACTCTCCAAAGCACAAAACACACAATAGCATCTTGTGTTAAGAAGTGTTAAATTCCATTTGCAACATCTTGTCCTGGGAAGCCCTTCTCACACAAGGGTCAAACATGAGGTCGCATTGATATTGACAAAGTTACTCAACCTGCTTTGTTGATATCATTGTAGAGATTGCACGTATTACAGGGATCACTTGGAGGTATACCCACAATGATGAGTGGAAGCCTTTTGAGTTGATTTTGGGCTAGATACCCTGCCCTTGCATGTGGATCGGACTGTCGACTGTCCCCCCAGGATTTATTGTTGTCGGTGGTAATCTTAGTGGCCTATCTTTGTAGGTTCTTACACAAGGTGATTGTGAAGGGGAAAGTATTCACGGTACCTGGAATCAATGTTGACCAAACTCACTCAGGCTCCTTGGAGGGTATACCCACGATTATGTGTGGGAGCTTGCACCAGGGTGTAAGTCCGTTAAGCAGGTCGTCAACGTAACTTTTCCACCCTAGCCCAGCCCTTTCTCATCTCATTGTTGTGACGTTGGATTTCATCACCAACTAGTGACTTCAGAATTAGAAGGTCTTGTTTGCTTGGTGTTTCTTCCTAGATTTTGTTTACTAGCGCGTGTTGTTTGTTTACCAAAGTTGACCATAAGAATTTATTTGTGAAGTTTGTCACTCAGTTACAATAGCTCCTCCACGTCATTCACGTAGAATGCAGGGTTTATCTCCAGAGCATATGGAAGGTTCACAACCTTTGCCTACAAGTTCACCTGAGGGCTCTCCTCAACGGAGTGAAGTCCCAGACGTCACCACACCACACATGGAATGAACTGACTCTCTCAAACATTTCCGAATCACCAATACTCGAGAGGACTTTCAACTTCACCCTGATTTTGAGCGACCGTTTATGCAACAGAATTCTTCCAGAGACTTAGTTGTTATGTCTTCTGGATCACCAGTTGGACCCTTTCCAAGCATCGAAGGCCAAGATTGTTTTTGGTCTACAGGTGTTTTTCGATGGGACCTTTTTGGTCCAGGCTCACCTGTGATTTCCGAAATCACCCCACCTATGATTTTTGAAATCTCTAGTCCAGAGATAGTACCGTTTACTACCGCCTATCACTTTACCATCCCTATCGAAATGGCCCATCACACAGATACTACGAGTGTTCCAACTGGGTTTGTTGTGGTTAGTCTCGCTCCCATCAGCACACTGCGTACGCCTAACGTCACCCCAACACTACCACCTGGATACCGTGCATTGAATGCTTCCATTCCCACTCCTACGTAAACCCCATCCAGTTCTTCTGGTGGTCCTTCTTCTTCTGGGCATTCTCTTCCCAGTTTTATTCCGACACTCCCTCAATTTCCTTTTGGAGGACCTTCCTTGTCCTCTACTAGCAGTCTTAATCCTAGTGGAACTATTCCGTTATTCACACCAAATTACCAGATTCCTGTCGGTGGACAATTTCACCAAGGTGGCATGACTCAACCCCCTTTCAGTGGGAAAATTCCTATTGGAACGCAAATCCCAATTGGAACAAAACCCCCAATTGGAACACTACCCCCAATTGGAACACCACCTTCGATAGGAAGACCGACCCCACCTTATGGAAAAAACATACCTTTGTCTTTGGCCCAATATTGGAATCATATGATACAACTTCCTCCTCAATCGACTGGGGGCAGTAGTTTCCAGCTGCATCCGTAATACCCCCTAGTATGGGCCAACCATATCAAGGTTCATTCAATCCTATTTGGGGCTCGACTGCTCAAACTCACGTCCCTATTCCAGGATACAATCCCATGAGCTACTATCCTCTCCAACCACCACTGAATATGCCTGGGTCTTCACATTATATGCAGACTTCTTATGGTCCTACTGGTTTGCCGACGAGGCTTCCTCCCCAAAGCCACCAATACCCGCAGGTGAATTGACAGTTACCCTTTTTGGCCACTTTGGATCTTCCGGATTTGTCAAGGATTTTAAATGATCCAATTCATCACTCTCCCCAATGGCCTGCTATACCAGCTAAGCTACCATCAGACATCCCTAAATTCGATGGAAAAGCGAGAGAGGACCCAAACAATCATGTCATGACTTTTCACCTCTGGTGTTCATCCAACTTGTTGATGGATGGATCTATTCATTTATGTCTTTTTCAACGAACCCTCACAGGTTCTGCTGCGAAGTGGTATATAGAATTACCACGAGGTTTCTTCTTTGATTTCAATACCCTAGCTATGGCTTTCCTTACACACTACCAGTTACCGATCTGTTATGAAATGGGGATCGAGATTTTGAGTTCTTTCAAACAGAACAAGGCCACTCATATATCTGATCACATCCATGAGTGGAAAAGAAGACGACGTCTCATTAAACTCGAACTCCCCGATCAGTTGCTGGCAGAATGGTTCACAAAATCATTGGTGAATGACATCGATCATGACATCACCATGGGTGGAGTAGTCACATAAGAACAGGCCATAAGTCGTTCTCAATACCTTGACCTCGTTTACTCGCAAATGGGTACCCTTTATGATTTACTACCTGACTTACCTCGTCCTTCCACTTCCGCCACTTCAACTACTCCAGCTGCTTCGTATGTAGTCGATGGTGTGATTGGCACTTTCCAGGCCCAACCACATTCCGCCTCAAGAACCAACCCCAAACCTGCTTCTTCTAATGCTCAAAATGCTCCATCTCCTACCCCTCCCACTGGCAAGACCTCTGAGGTAAATGCTATCCAATATACCCTAGCCGGTAAAAACAAATCTAAAAAGGGAAGGGGTAAGAATAAGGAGGACAAAAATACTTCTCAAGCAGAGCGAACCAAAAATACCCATGTTGATGATCGGGATAAGCGCAAACCTTGATATCCTTGTCTTATCTGTGGTGATGATAACTACACGAAGGATTTTTCACAATGTGCCGAGGTCACTAAGTTCCTTCAAGGAGCTCCAAAACCACCTGCTCCGACCATTTTGTCCCAACCCTTCCCGTCTCAACAATAGGCTCAGTTGGTCATTCATGACCAACCCTCATATTCTACTACATCCTATGTATTGATGTGTACTGGTGATTCAAAGAAGAGCGATGTTGCACTCACTACTCGAGCCAAAGATTATTCTCCCTCTAAAGAGAAGGTTGATGATCTACCTCCTTCCTTGGTACAACCCTCTCCCGTGACTCCACCTACCAATGGTCCTCTTCATCTCGAACGACCGAGCCTCGACACAGTTCTTCGACCCCCCCCAAAGGGTGTCATTTGGAAATCGACTTTCAATCCTCATGCTCGTGCTACCCAGAACTACAACATTGTTGAAGATCTGGCCCAAGCACCTTCTGCGATGTCAGCCCTTGAAGTCCTTCAAACTTTTCCAACACAACGGAAGGCACTGTTGAAAGCTATCAGTGGAATCGATCCGACGGATACAAATTTAATAATTTTTGACTTGGAGGATCACATTCCAAGGTTACCCCCTCAACTCGCGTTCTAGATCTAAGTGATTGTCTCTGACAAAAACATTTTCCGAACCATTATCGACGAGGGTGCCTCAACGTGTGTCATGTCTCTTGCTTGCTGGAAAGCCATTGGCTCTCTCCCTTTGAACTAATCCCAGAACACTCTCAAAGCCTTCAATGGCTCTGGTTTTAAGCCTTACAGTGTCCTTCCTTCATTTCCCATCTCGTTAGAAGGAAAAACGGTCCAAGTCAAAGTGGAAGTCTTTGATGCTCCCCTTAATTACAATCTTCTTCTTGGCCACAGCTGGATCAATTCCATGCGTGTAGTTGTGTCGACCCTTTTCCATGTGGTACATTTCCCACATCAAGGAAAGGTCGTCACCATCGACCAATTAGCCTTCTTTATTTTTGATTCCCGTACTGGCAACGTACCGTTCATCGCTAAAACCCCACCGAGTTATGAGAATGTCGGTGTAGGCCTTCTTAAAGACTCTTTGTTGATGGGTACTTTCCCCATTCCACCACTCGATGTTCAACGCTCGTTCGTTACTTCAATCAACATGATCTCCACCTCAATTCATGAACTTCCTAAGTCTCATGACCCCTAGATAGTACCTGGCCCTGGAGATCATCTTCGTTATGGCGATGAAATTTCGTTAAGTCCAGTCAAATCCGCCTATCAGGCCATTCAATCGACAACTCCTTCTACCCCCTCTCTTGGCGAGTTATCTCCAGATCCTTTCCGTGTCATTTTTCCCACGGACGAGATGATCATGTCTGTCATGGAAGACACCCCTTGGGATGATGGAAATCATCGTTCCATCCTCTTTCTGGAACAACATACCATTCAGAACTACCAATGGATCTCGACCCCGTCAACCGTTTTCGTAATTTCTACCGTTCCCGAGTCTGCACATGATGTGTTTTCTGAAGGGAACTTAAGAAATATCTCGCCCACTATTCCCCTTGACATATCCATCAAACCTAGGATTTTTGAAAATGTTCATATCGGAGCTTCGTGTTCCTCTGACGAAATTGTCACCTACACATCCCTTTTCAAAGTGTTTCGTGACATCTTCGGCTGGAGCTACGAAGAAATTCCAGGTATCGACCCTGAGATTGTGATACATGAGATCAAGACATACCTCGATGCTAAACCCGTCCGAAAATGCCTTCGTCCAGTTCACCTACGTAAAGCAGCTACTATCAATCTCAACGTCGAGAAACTTATTAAAGTTGGCTTTATTTATCTGGTGGCTCTCACAGACTGGGTTTCCAATCTTGTCCCGATCGACAAGAAACAAGGAACCATTCGTGTATGCGTTGATTATAGGGATATCAACAAAGCTTGTCCCAAAGGAAACTTTCCTACCCCTTTCGTCGATCAGATTGTTGACGATTGCGTCGGAAGTGAAATATTCTCTCTAATGGATGGTTTCTCTGGGTATAATCAAATCAACATTGTTCCCGAGGATCAACATAAAACTGCTTTTATTTGTCCTTGGGGTACTTTTGCCTATCGGAAAATCCCTTTCGGTCTCAATAACGTTAGCACAACTTTTCAACACGCTATGTCTTATGCTTTCCATGATATCAAGCACATCGTTCAACCATATCTGGATGATTTACCCGCTCACTTAATGTGCCGAGTCGATCACCCAACCCACCTCCGAGCCATTTTCGTTCACTGTCGGTTCTACCATATATGTTTGAATCCTCATAAGTGCGTTTTCTGTGTGGAATCCAACCACCTTCTAGGTTTTATCATTTCGCGTCAAGGGATCAGGGTGGATCTTTTAAAGGTTGAGGCAATCCTTAATCTCCCTCCTCCTTCTACACTTGGTCAGTTACAAAGTTTGCAGGGGAAAGCAAACTTTATTCATCATTTTATCCCAAATTATGCCGAGATAACTCATGGATTTATGCAGTTACTAAAAAAGAGGTCTGAGTTCGTATGGGATACCATCGCCAACAATGATTTCGAAGCTTTGAAATTGTCCCTAATGCGTGCTCCACTTCTCTTTCCCCCCGATTACAGTCGCGATTATTTCCTTTACCTTGTTTCCTCAGATTACACCATTGGTATGGTTCTCATACAAGAGGATTATGTTAATGACAAACATGTCATTTACTACTTGAGTCGAATTTTAACGCCTACTGAAATCAAGTATTTACATGTTGAAAAAATGGACTTGGATGCCATCCAATCTGTCCAACGCTTCCGGAAATGTATCCTTTTGCGGAAAACTACAATGATTTCTAACTGTAACCCTATGAAACACATTCTCACATGTCAATTTCTAGGGGGGAAATACTCCAAATGGATTGTGATACTCCAGGAGTTTGACTTGGAATTCGAATGTGCCAAGTCTAAGAAGTCTTTAGTGTTTGCTGAGTTGATATGCGACTTTCCCTATTCTGAAACAGAAAATGTAGTAGCTGATTCATTACCTGATGGATCCCTTTTCCTCATCAGCACCGATGATCCTTGGTATGGTGATATCATTATATATCTCCAAACCTAGACTTTCTGGCCAACTTTGTCTAGTATTGACCGACGTCGAATACGCTACCAAGCCCGTTAATATATTATCCTCGGAGATACTCTTTATCGTCAGGGGATTGAATCCATTTTTCGACACTGCCTCACATTCGACGAGGCCGAGAGAGCTCTAAATGACTACCATTCTGGAGCCTGTGGTGGTCATATGTCTGGGTATGCCACTGCCCAAAATATCTTACGAGCAGGGTATTTTTGGCCTTCTTTATTTAATGACTGCATCATCGTCGTTCAAAAATGCCATGCTTTCCAGACCTATAATAACAAGATACGGTCACATCCCACTCCTCTTCACCCTGTGGTCTCCGTTGGTCTCTTTGCGAAATGGGGCATCGATTTCATGACATGTCACCCTCACTCGGTCGAGGGGCATGGATACATTATTGTAGCCATCGATTACTTTACGAAATGGGCCAAGGCGATGTCGACATTTGACAACACTGGAAAGACCGCAACATTATTCATTTTTAATCACATCATAGCTCGTTTTGGTGTTCCCTAGGCTATCATCACGGATCATGGTAGCCACTTTAGAAACTTCATGATGTCTGAACTGACTAAAAAGTTGGGTCTTCGCCATGAAAACTCAACACCCTATTACCCACAAGCCAACGGCCAAGTCGAAGCAATTAACAAATTTCTCATAACTATGCTCTGACGAATGATAGGGATTCATAAAACAAGTTGGCACACAATGTTTTTTTCGGCATTGTGGGCTTACCGGACATATGTCAAGTCTGCTGCTGGGTTTACACCTTTCTGGTTAGTCTATGGTTTGGAAGCCATTCTCTCGATTGAATGTGAGATACTCTCTTTAAAACTAATTGTTGAACTCCTACCAAACACTTCTGCTGAAGAAGAACATCTATTGTATCTTATGCGATTAGACAAAACTCGATGCAATTCTACCCTAGTCATAGAATCTCAGAAAAAACGTGTCAAGGCCCAATACAAAAAACATGTCAAGCCTCGTGTTTTCTTCGAAGGAGATCTCGTTCTCCTCTATGAACAAGATCAATATATTCTAGAAGCTAGAAAATTCAAAGCTATGTGACGTGGTCCTTATATCGTTCGATGAGTTTTGGAAAAAGGAGCGTATGAGTTAGTAGATTATGATGGTATCCCTTTGAGTGGTCCCAGGAATGGGTTGTACTTGAAGAAGTACTATGCATAAAATCATCTGTGCATGAGTACTTGTATTTTTATTGTATTATACTTCTTGTGTGTTACTATAGCTTGATTTTGTCGTTATCTGGTCTCTGCCCTTATGTGATGTTGTGTTTGATTTCCAGATGTCGGAGTCTTTTCTACCCTATATTGGCTTCGCTAATGGTGTTATCCATAGTACTCAGAAACTTGCTTCCGCTGCATGGAAAATTTATGCCCCTACAAATGAACTTGTCTCCTTACGAGGTGTGTGTCTCAGCCGTGCAACCAACAATATTGCAGAGTATAGCATCGTTATCGAATTATTGGTTGATGCTATCTCGCTTGGAATCCTTCATTTGGTTGTGCAACTCGATTCGCAGCTTGTAGTACTATAGTTAAGTAATGTCTATACTATTCGAAGTCCTACTTTGTTACGAGTGTATTTGCGAATTCGCCTCTTGGAACGTTATTTTGATTATATTGAATATCAACATATTCTTAGATGTCTAAATACATTAACTGATGCATTGGCTAACTATGTATTAGACAGACATTTGGATCATTTATAAATCAATCACATCAATTTTCACACAACACAAGATAAACCGGTAGAAGTTGTCTGTATATATAACGATCAAAAGAGATTTTTACAAAAAGTTTTGTCCGATGGCCAAAATGTCAAAATCTGAAGCTCATAGCTTCTACAAAGTGATGTCATGGATGACGTTCAAGGTAACACACGACTTCCCGAGAAACCCTATGGAGCAGTCGACCTATGGACTCTGATACTCCTACTGTATGACGTCGATAACGTCATGGAACCTCTCCAAGAGGCATGTCTGGAATATCTGTTGTCAAACCCTCTAGTTTTTGTTCCACGGCTTGATAATCCTCGACGTCCCATTGTGGCACTGGCGCTACCTCTCCTCACCACTGAATGGGAGAAGTACCAGGAGGTTGGTAAGGTCCCACATCTGTTTCATCAACAACGAATTTTGTATTTAGTCTTTGGACGAACATATAAAAAACATTTGCATATGATAAAATTCACAAAAACATTTAAAAAGAAAAAATGTGTACTTATTACCAAGTTCCCCCCACTGAGTATCCTCCGACAGGACTAAGTCTGTATCTCCTCAGAAATCCAACCCTGCATAAGAATAATCATCGACCATCAACATCTGTGGTTGTAGCCAGTCAAAGAAGGTATCATCATACTTGATAATTGGTCCAGCTACATGCCAGGCCATGAGCGGACACCATCTCAGCATTCTTGGATCCCTGGGAGCCGGTAAATTCCACTCAACCTGCAGCCTCAGTAACAGAACCCTCTCGAGAAAGAAGGACACTAACAAAGACTTGTACCTGAATTTCTTCAGGTCACCTCGTCTGCATTTGGTCAACTGCTTTTTCATGCTACGAAGCATAGCATCTTCCCAGTTAAAAACCCAAGGCTCAGTACACTCTATGGCATACTGAAAGTAACTCTGGAGCACCATGTGAGGATCATATCTCCCAGCCATCCGAGAAATGGTGAGCAAGATAGTACGGAGGGTCAAATCCTGTACTCCCCAAATAGCTACTTTCCCTTTCTTCCTCTCTGCCTTTGGAACACAGTGTAAGTGACAGTAATCACTCATGGGCACCCCACCACCTCAACTACCAGTCAGGCTCACATGGTACCCACGTCATGACAATCCAGTCAAGAAGTAAATTTACTCAATATCTAAGGACATTGTGTGGACCCCTACATGAAATACTTGTTGATCGGGATCCAACATATGCACAAGGTACTCTAATAACCTGATTTGGGCCCTCATGCCCGGGATACGAAAGTACTTCAGAAGACCACAGTTCCTCAAAGCAGAAATAGTGGGTGGCTGATTTTTGGCAATGGCATTATCTTCTTCATCCTCCCTTTCGCACAATTCAAGAACCATTTTGATGGCCAAATACCTGCATAAGAAGCACAAGAAGAAGATTAATAACTCTATTCATAAATTGGTTTTCTTTCATTGAGAAAAACTTCAAAAACATTTTATGCTTTGCGGTTCTCGCAGGTGCCCTTTAGGAACAGTGCAAGGTTCTCGCAGGCTACTGTGGGCTCACCTGCGAGAATGACCCATTCTCACAGGTCTGATGTAGTTCACCTGGGAGAATGGCTGAGCGCCATGATAACCCCTAAAAAAAACTCAAAATGATAGTTTTTTCCAATGAAAATGAGAAATTAAACCATGAAAAAGTAGAGGACAAAGAGCCTACCTCACTGTCACTGACGACTCGTCGAATGGATGCTCGTAACTCCCTCAATCTGACGCCGAATTCCGAGAGTAAAAGAGGGGTTTTTGGGCTCAAATAGTGGTAAAGTGAAAATGATATGGTAAAAAGAGTTTTTATTTATTTATATTAACCTTTACCATGTTATTTAATTTTTATAATTGTTTATTGATTAAAACCTAATCCCTAATTCCCTTTTGAGTGTAACTTTTGTAGGCATAACAATTTTGATGTTTATATACAGGGATGCGGACATAATTTTTCTTTTTTCATCGCATGTTTTGATTGTTTTTTATGGTTTTTGTATAAAACCTCGAGCTTGGTCTTTGTCCATTCTCATGCTTGAAAATACATGAGAACGTGATCGAGCATACTTTTATCACTTTTTCGGGCTCAACAAGGTTACACAAAAAAGGAACCCCCCTGGAGTCCTCTTTAAGCTCTTTTTAGACTCTCTAAACATGAAAAGATAGTCGAGCGACCTTGCTATTTTCACGCTCGATAAAGTATCTGAAGAAAGCATTTTGTGGGCGATAATTTCTCTCTTTTTCAGTCTCACCAGACTATTTTACGAAAAAGGAACTGAGAGAGTTCTTTTTTAAGTGTTTTTCCAGACTCTATAATCATGAAAAACCTTTGAGTTTTCTATCTTTTGACTCGTTAAACATACATCGACAGACCCGTAATGGGACCGAACCACTCCTTCTTAGGGTTCGTTAAACATACTCCAAAGGATAAGCTTATATCAATGTTATCCTCCTCAAGCTTGCGTAAAAATAAAGAGGTACTCGCCAAAAATGGTGGGGGGAAATTTGGGAAAGGGATATGTTATCATCTTCATATTGATTGAGAGTAAGTGTTGCTCCTGAACATGACACCCCCTATTCATTATATTTGAAGCCAGTTTAGGAAATCCATTTGTCTCTCATTCGATTTGCTACAAGGTCATACCCTCTGTCGTCTTTGAGTCAATGTTGCCAAATCATTGGTCATGTTTTTCATATATTCAAGAGAAGTTCATCTGAAACCTCTATTGAGTCGGCCATCTGCAATTGTCCATTCTCTCTGTGTCGGCCTTCCCTGTGTCCAGTTCAACTTACATCATACTCTGTTTGACCTTCAAAATCTGTTACTCATTTCGTGTCATTGATGGGGGATACATCATGGCCCTCCTGTGACGAGTTTTGTTCCATCAACTTCAGCTCATTATCCGGAAAAAAGACTTAGAAATTCTTTGGTACCTTGGAACTTGCATGCCTCAATGGCAGGTTTCCTCACTTTTGACAGTGGGTTTACATCATTGACCCTTGATCGAAAGATTCCATCGAATGTTCGACTTCAACTCATTCATTCACACTCGATGGATTGTACTAGAGTACCTTGGGAGTCATTGACATCAATGGTGATTTCCCTTGCACTTGTTAACAGTTTCATCAATGACCGGTAATCAAGTGGTTTCTACCATGTTCGACTTCAACACATGTAATCACATGGTTAGATTCATACTTTTGGGCAACGAGATTGAAGACCCTGGATATCATCTCTTTGTCCAGGTTGCGATGGAATATGTATAATCTACGACACATAGATCCACTGTGTATGTCTCGTGGCTATGTCATCTTAATTTGAATTTTCTCGCATAGATCCACAGTGTATTCCTGGTGGCTATGCTATATTTTGATGGCATGGATCCACAGTGTATGATTGGTGGCCATGACCTATGTCTACAATGTCATCCATATGTGATCTGAGTATGGGAATTCCTACCTCAGAATTAATATATATGATATTCTGCAGATGCTTGGTTGTTCACAGGTTTCCGATTAGGTGTGCTCCCGGTTTCCAACACACACATGCAGTTTACAAAGTCTTTCAACTGTCACTGGTTCCGACCTCATACTTTGGGGGGCATTCTGTTACCCATGATTTTGGTCATCATGATGATGTATTGATGTTGGTGTACTCAAGCTCCTCATAAGAACTTTCTCCTGAGAAAAGTGACATTCATCTCTTCCCAGAAAACTTACTTTTGAAGAGAGTTCGCAGGTTTCTAATATCTGAGGGTGCGAGAATGACCCATTATCGTAGGCTGCCTTAAGCTAGGGTGTGAACTTCTCACACTGCTCTATATAGCTAGGGTGCGAACTTGCTCTAAAGCTTGGAAAAAGATGAATTTTTGATGGTTCTAGAAGGGACTCTTCTAGAAGAATGGGTTGGCATTCGAATGGTTATCCTTGTACTGGATTCCCTGATATTGTAGGATCATTCTTATCCAAGTAACCATCTCATTCTCTCCTATATATTGAGGGAATTCTCATGGAAAAGGTTAAGCAAGATTCATTGGAGAATTGGTGAAAGAATTGTGTGGAGGACTTAGCTTGAACAAGAGCTTGGAGACTCTAGCAAGTCTATCAAGAGGGATTTTATCTTCTTCATACAAGTATTGAGCAAGTGTGTGTGTTGTAGCCAAGAGCCACCGAAAGGAAGCTTGTGACATCAAGGCAATCAGGTTGTAATCTTCTACTTTCAATTAATATGATATAGTGGCATGTCCTTTTCCCATAAAGTCATTCTCACTTTATTGTGTAATTCCTTGATCATACACATAAGTTGACAGTTGAATATATTTTTCTATCTTCACTTTGGTTAGTTTTTGTTGTCTTGGTATTGACTTCACGAGAGCAATGGAGCGAAGTGGGAGCAACAGAGACCCTAGGAAGCGATACAAAGGTATGTTACTTGTTCCTTCCTACTAGCTAATTCAATGGTCAAAACTTAGGGAAAGAGTCATGTCCTGTCCTGTTTTTTTCTAGATCCAGGTGGATCTAGGGAGATTTTTTAGTTTCCGCACCTACCAATTAGTCCGATAACACCAGGAAAGGTAGTTTGGGTTGTTGGTGATAAATTGGGAAAAAGGGACCTAGAGTTTGACTGACACCAGGTTTCCAGGAAAAGTTCCGCTACTGGCTTGGGTTCTGATAAAAACCATGGCCATGACCAGCATACAGATTTTGCATGTGAGGAGACAACATCAGCTGATTCCAAAAATAAGACATAGATGGATGGGCGTGCATTACATTTGAAGGACTTTAGGAAGGTTTGACCCATGCTGATTCCATGGGGATAGGCATAGTACCTTGTCCGGGGTTCCATTGACTATGGAAAGAATTACCCCAGATCAGCATTTCTGACGAGGGAACGGATCCTTGCCAAGAATTCCAAGGCCCTAATGTGGATGAAGTTCCTGGGTTTGTGCGCTGTGCAGGAATAGTACCCTGCATAGGAATAGGTTGTCCGAAACCGGGGTTGCCCCCAGTCGGGAAAGTAGTTGACGAGAAGGAATTGTTACCAAATGCACTGAACAAAGAAAATTGTGTTGAACCTACTGGCATATTATGCGAAGGTGGTCATGACTCCCTTCCATAAGGGAAAGTGTTAAAAGGAGCATAAGTTCCCCCCACGTGTCCTTGCAAAGGAGCGCTAGAGCTCCCTTCCCCCAGAGCTAAAGTCTGTGAAGTGGAATAGGAAAGTACAGGACTTGTACTTGAGCTAAGCATCCCATATGAGAACGAAGGGCTTGTCGCACTTGGTGTAAAAGGGGTTGTGGCCGCCACCATAGACGGGATCGGACCACTGTGTGAGGTAGAGGTGTTCGAGACCACTGTGGATCGAATTGGTGATTGTGGGTTAGGAGGTGGAAATTCTCTTGTGGTGACAACCGTAGTGGGAATTGAAGAATTCCCACAAGGAGTGACAACATTTGTTTCCATTGTTGCGTGCGACACTGTCTGGCACTCGTAAGGGTGAATCGGTATGATGATGGGTGCCAAAATATCAGTGGTTGGAGTTTTAGGTGGACCAAGAGCTTTTGATCCAAATTCTAAAATGGTCGTTTCCTCCAGATGTTGGTCAGGCACAATTTCTTGTGACCCGGTCGCTTCAAAAGACCCTTGTTGGTCTATCTTTCACCTTAGTTGTGGCGGGGGTGGCTCCAGTGTAACCAGTGATAGGCTCAGAAGCCTTCATGATTGACGGAGCTCATGATCCTCCATTATGTGAGAAGATCAAATACACTCTAGGGCTGTCTATTCATTCAAAAAACAACACACACTAAAAAAAAAGTCCCTACAAGATAAAACAAGCAAACACTAAACTAATTGGAAGAACAGTTACAACAACCAACACCACAGAAACTTACCGGTGCAAGTGAAACTCGAACACGGAAGCACCCTCTGGGTATACTCTACAAATCATGGCCCAATGTCTATCCTAGGTACCATGTTATACCCCCGTCGTCACCTGTGTATGTCCCTAAAAAGATAGGCAACCAGGTTGCCAGCACGCGAACAGTCACCAGACGGGTACAGTTGAAAGTCGGGTAGACCACAATGAGAAGGGTATCGAGCCCGAAACCTGTCAAGGTTATCGAAATAATGTGGTCTAGAAGACAATTGAGGACCTTGAACGGATTCGATACCCATGAAGCTCCGTGGAAAATGAAATCGACGAAATCCCAAAACAATCCCTCTATATGTGTTCTCCAGTACGATTGGTCCAACTTTGGAGGGGTTATCTCTACTACCTTTCCACATGTGACCTCGTGTTTATCCCCTGTGTTAGAGGGGGGTCCTATATAACTTTCACGATACTGGACTTTAACACTCCCTAACTTAGACTCCAATGTTTGATTTTAATGGCCTTGAAGAGTTTCCTCTCCAACCTAATTCAAGGCCCTAACCCTAAACTAGTTGGTTGACCCTACAAACATAAAAGTCTAATGAATTTTAGATTTAGCATTAATTTTTATGGCTTGTATTACGTCAAAGGTTATGAAAGTGAAACTAGTGATGTTTGAAAGATGAAAGCAAAATAAACAGAAAGCTAGAAACAAAAACCTTTACTTCACTTAACTTTTAAACAACTTTTCAAGCTTCAAATTTTTTACTAAGATCTTTAAACAACAAACTCAAAGAAGGATTTCACTTGACTACGAGCTACTTATGATCTAAGTAAACCGTCAAGAACTTATGAAAGAAAATACTTTTCCCTAGTTACTAATGCAAAACAACACTTTTTAACCAATCAAAGAAATAAAAGTTTTTTTTTTTTTTATTTGAATGCTTGCAAAGCAAAAAGAAAAAATACCAACAAGTCAAAACCAAGAAATATTATGGCCTAAGAATAGATCATCAAGAGTCACTGTAAAAATCACACACAAGCAACTTAAAATCAAACACTCACACTTGTCTAAAAACCCTATAAAAGAAAATTTTGAGGAAAACTTCTAAATGAAAAAGAAATCTATTGTTGTGATCAAACCTAAGTTACTAACTGTTATGACAGAGACCCAAAAAACTGAGAGGTATATCTCTTGTCAAAGGAAAGGATGACTGCCTCAGCTTCAACAAAAAACTTCTCCTTAAGAACACAACTGACAGTTCAACAACAAGCATGTGCACGTGAGATGTGTAAAGTCAGAGTGTGTGTACATGCATGTTGGCTTTATACAGGCCACGTGTATCCCTAAAAATCTGAGACAAAATAAAAATCCAAGCAAGCCAGCCTAGGTAGAGACTACTGGTAGTGAAAACCAAAATCTCTTGAAGACTCAGACACTTACTTCAACAGAAAAAGAAAAAAATTCAAGGAAAACTTCATAGAACAAGCCAATATGAGGTAAAACCTAAGCTATAGACTGCAAAAAAAAAAGACTAGAAAGAGTTCAAGAAAACCCCTGAGAAGGACTAATTCTGACAGGGAAGAGGATGATTGCCTCTTTAAAAGCAATTTTCTAGAATCATACACACGACTATCACCTCCTCAGCTAGCATGTACACGCAGACTGTGAGAATTTAGGGTGTGGGTACATGTGTGCAGACCTTATAAAGGACACATGTACCTCTATGGGTCTCGAAAAAAAAAAAAATATAGTCAAGGAAAGAAACAGAGATAACTGGTATGGAGGACCAGAGTCTCTATTAGCTCAGACTTTTGCAGAAACTTTAAAAACAGAAAAAATGAAACTAGTTCTTAAAAATACCCAATAATATTCCTAGGAACCCTAGAGATCTCCCCAGTATGGTCACCAATTCTATTGTGAGTGGGAAATCCCTCTATGGAATAACACATAGGGTTTTAATATGCATGCAGAAAAGACCTAAAGACTCCTACTTTCTACGGTCGTCTTGGACCTTATCCCCATTATTCTTAAGCAAATACATAGTTAAGAAGATCAAGTGAGCATACCTTATTTCGAGCGTTTGATGTCGATCCTTCTTTACGCTTTATCTCTCTTTGAATGTAGCTCTCCTCCCAAGGCTGACGTGCATTCACACAATACAAACAAAGAACTCCACATGCATTTGATATATATATTAACGGGTTAGAGATTCAATCAACATATGTGCAATAAACCATGAAAACCTCATATCGTGGGATGGGAAAAGTATCTCTTTATTATTAAATTCAACAAATCAACTTACAATGATGAATTCAGCCACTGCTCCACAAACCTGGTCTTGGGATCCTCTTCAACTGTTCTCCAACTTCTTTTCTCTATATTTCTCTTTGCACAAGGATGGCTAAAGGGTTGGGACAAAGGGAATGTGCAATCGGGTATAGTTTATTTACTATGATTCTCCTCCTTTAAATGGGACCCCTAATACTTCTTTTATAGGCTAGAAGAAGCTGGGTATTTGGACGAACCCTTGGCCATGCATGGCCAGAAGGTTTAGTTAAGTCACCCAAAGTTGTGTGTTCTGTCGACAACTTTCCTTTTTTCATGCTTTTGTAGGTACACGTGGGCTATTTTGGGTCAGCGAGCGTGTACACGCGTGCAGTAATATAGCAGGGCATGCGAGCCTTTATAAAAAGTGTTGTAGGAAAATATGCCTGCGGACAAGTAGATCGACCTCTAAGGTTTGACCTTAACCCTAGACAGAAAAGTGCTTATCATGGACACTGAATTTCTTTCGAATCTATCTAAGCCTAATGCATGAGAAGGAAGAGTAACAGAAGTACCTCTTAACCGACGTTTGTCCCTGCACGCTCCGAGTTCCACTCCAATCCTTTGCTCCTCATTGAGGTCTGTGGACAAATCAAGATACGAACACTTCCTACTCTATTGACATATTGACATTAGCTTGAAAACAGATCTATCACCGAATGATAAGTTCATGTAGCATCAAACACAAACTAGAAAGAAACAGGCCAAGCGTGTCATATTAATGATAATAATGACAGCAGTACTTACAATCGTAGATGCGAATGCGACAGCTTCGTCAGGTCCTCTTCGTCTAACCCTTGTCTGAAAGATCCACAACCTGGATGGTAGCAGCTGCACTGATAGCTCTTCTCTAGCTGACTGCAGATTTCCTCCAAGATCATAAGTTTCACATATGTAATTCTTCCCACATACCACTCATGAGATCATAAGTTTGGTATGATTCTCTCTTTCTGTCCTGTCTCACTTATGAGATCATAAGTTTGACATTCTCTATTTTGTAGTTTTTTACCTATGAGATCATAGGTTTGGTATCATTCTCCAATTCCAATCCCCATTCACCATTAGAAAGCTTGTTTATATAGCCTTGGAGAGGCCCAACAATCTTGAGATATCCTTGGGGAAGGTGAGGATTTTCCTCCTTCAGTTGAGGATCTTCCCTAGGATCATGGCTTGATCAGGGATTCGAGCTCAACTGCCTTCCAAGAACGAAAAGAAGCTTCCCCCATTCATCTCAACAACTTAACAACCGCCCAGAATAGGTAGCGCTCCCTCAAAGGGGCCATCAGAGCGTTATAGCACTCGCTAATAAGTTTTAGGGGGCGCCATCGCTCTCAAAATCTATAGCGCTCCCTCAAAAGGGCCAAGGAGCATTATAACGCTCCCTAACAGTGTATGGGGAGCGCCGACGCTTCGAGATAGTGTAAGGGGGAGCGCTCCTCTCCAAAACTCAGTTTTTGAGGTGCTTTCATATGGCAACAGGTTTGCAAGCTTCTTGACTCATTTCTCCTCTTCCAAATCAGATGTTTGAGGTGTTTTAAGTGTCTTTCTCATGCCGTTATAGGCACGACATAGGCATCATGGCAGTATTCTTTGCTTGATGTTTTTACGACACTTGTGAGCCACATACAACACTTGCAACCTTGTGAGCAAAATGCGACACTTGCAACCTTTGTAATGACGACACGTGCGACACTATCAAAGTGAGTAATTTTGATGTGTAACAGATTGCCCCCCAAAGTATGAAGTTAGAAGACAGGAACTAATAGCTGAAATACTTTGTAGACATTCAAGCAAGGGTATAGACTCGGAGAACCTGACGAAAGCTACACACAAACATCAAACAAATATCATGACATATTTCAAAACCCAAGGCAGGTATACCTATGCTTGGGTGATCAAGACTCGCAAGATATGGCCGCCATAAAATACACTGCGGATCCATAATTGTATTGACAAGAAGGTATAGCCACCGAAGATACAATGTGGATCTATACTCTGATAACTCGGACTGATCGTAGCCACGAATAATACACAGTGGATCTACGAGATGACAAGACATAGCCACGACCAATACAAAGTGGATCTATGTAACACTGTATGTGTCATTTGTCCAATAGAAACTCCTTTGCAACCTGGGCAAATCATATATCAAAGTGATGACTCAACCCAGGGTCTTCATACCAATCTCGATGTGGCACGGATCTGACCATGTGAATAGATGCTTTGGCGTCGAACATGGCAGAAACCACTTGATTACCGGTCAATGAGGTAAACCGTTAACAGGTGCGAGGGAAATCACCATTAATGTCAATGATTCCCAAGGTACCCTAGTACATTCCAGCGAATGTGAATAGATGAGTTGAGGTCGAAAATCCGTGGAATCATTCGATCAAGGGTCAATGATGTAAACCCACTGTCGGATGTGAGGAGACCTGCCATTGAGGCATGCAGGTCCCAAAGTACTAAATGGTTTCTAAGTCTAATTCCTGGATAATGTGTTGGAGTCGACAGGAATAGACTCGTCGAGGGAGGGCCTTGATGTATCCCCCATCAATGAAACGAAACAGACATGGAGATGTAATTGGTAGAACAAAAGTACATGGACTGACACAGGTTTTGAGGCAAGATATTAGAGATGGCTGACTCTCAAGGCGGATACTTCCCTTGAACACTGAGGCACAGCAGCAAAACATGACATGGACCAAAAATACGCAGTGGGTACCGCGACTTGCGTCGGGTGACTCAAAGGAGTGAAAGGAAACTCAAAAGATTGGCTCAGTGCAGAGGTTCAGCGGATTATGATATGTGCAAAGTGACAAAGTGTCGTGTTCAAGGGCGACTCTAAGAAGTGCTAGATGGTGTTCTCAAGAGACTGCTTGGCTTGTTCCTTTCAATTTTTCCCCCATCTAGATGGATGAGTACCTCTTTTTAGTTTAATGAGCTCGAGGAGGATAACACATGCTCGATATAACTTACCTTCGGTAAGTTCCTCTTCCTTTGTTTAATGAACTGGAAGAAGTAAGGGTTCAGTCCCATGTGGGCCTGTCGATGTGTGCTTTAACGAGTCCAAAGACAGAAAACTCGAAGGTTTTTCGGGATTATAGAGTTTGGAAAAACACTTAAAAGAGAACTCTCTCAGTTCCTTTTTCGTACAGTAGTCTAACGAGACCGAAAAAGGGTTAAACTATCGCTCGAAAGATTCCCTTTATGACCTTTTAACGAGTGTTAAAGGAAGCAAGATCGCTCGACAATCTTTTCATATTTAGAGAGTCTAAAAAGGGTTTAAAGGAGACTCCAGGGGGTTCCTTTTTCGTATGTTTGTATCCGTACGGGTCCGAAAAAGAGATAAAAGTTTACCCGGTTGCATTCTCATGTATTTACGAGCACGAGAAAGAACAAAGACTAAGCTTGGTATGCCCCCAGCTTGAAAGCTAGTGACTTAGCTCCAGAATGATCATCAAAGACTGGAGACATGCCCCCCAAGATTCAATTCATTCACCGACTTTGAGGTTGTCACCAATTTCTGTGCTAGATGGAGAAAAAGGATACAGGTGGATGAAATGAAGGTTCAAAAGTGAGATCTAACAAAAGACTCGACTCGACATCTACGAGATCTAGCGAAAGACTCAACTTGAAGGGAGAGGTGATTGTTTCATTTTTTAACGAGCTTGACACAGGAAAAGAACTATGCTCAAGGTTCCAGGTTTGATCCCCAGATTGTTGTTTTATTTTTTAACGAGCTTTCTACAGAGAGGAAAACTATGCTCGTTATGCCCCCAGCATGAAAGCTAGTGGCCTCTGTTTCATTTTTTAACGAGCTTGCCACGGAGAAGAGAAACTATGCTCGTGATGCCCCCAGCATGAAAGCTAGTGGCCTCTGTTTCATTTTTTAATGAGCTTGCCACAAAGAAGAGAAACTATGCTCGTTAGATGCCCCCATCATGAAAGCTAGTGGCCTCTGTTTCATTTTTTAACGAGCTTGCCACAGAGAAGAGAAAATATGCTCGTTAGATGCCCCCAGCATGAAAGCTAGTGGCCTCTATTTCATTTTTTAACGAGCTTGCCACAGAGAAGAGAAACTATGCTCGTGACTTATTCTTGATCATGGCTTCCAAGAGGATAACTCTCTTGAAGGATACCATGTCAAGGGACAAGACTCGGTCATGGCTTCCAAGAGATCTTCGTCGGATGGAAGATAATCACTCTGGAAGGAACACATGTCGAGGGTCATGACAGGGTTAAGGAGATCCGGCTCCAATAACCCCACTGAAGAAATCACCATGTCAACTACCGGATCCAAATCGTCAGAAGTTGAGGTCATGGGAGACAACGCCACATAATTGACATGCGGCGGGGGTGATACTGTCTGCATATAAGAACCACTTAGGGAGGTAACCCAGTCGGGGCCGATGAATGAAAGTTGATCAATAGTCACAATTCTTCCATCGTGAGGAAAAGATATCACATGGAAAAGAGTGGATACAATAGCTTTCATAGCATAGACATAATCCCGCCCAAGGAGTAAAGATAAATCCAAGGGGTCTCGGACTACCATGACATTAATAAAGACAATTTTCCCTCCCAAAGTTACAGGAAACTGAGGAAGGATCCCTAAAGGTTGGCTAGTTCCTCTGTTAAAAGCTAACAGACTATGTGTAACCGGTGCAAGCTGTGGACAACCCAAAGCATACCAAGCAACAGAAG